>APFE031401375.1:0-14912 GCA_000404065.3 Pinus taeda
AAGTTGCAGACATCTTTACAAAGGCTCTCACAGAGGCGAAGTTTACTAAACTTCGATTTATGGTTGGAGTTCAGGAAGTTGTCACTAAGGGGGGATAGGCTCTAGGGCCTCCTTCCTTCTCCTATTGTGTCATATTTGTAAATCCTTCAATCCTATCCCAAGTTGTTCTTAAGGGGGGATGTTAGGATATTCCGACACATAGGAAATAGTTAAGTTCAACTTGGTCGAGTATAGAGTTAGGTAAAGTGTGTTTCTTTACCGTTGTACATTTTGTAACTTACAATCCGACGGTCACGATATGTAGTGATCCGACGGTTCATTCTCTCCTCGGTATTACCGACACTTGATCCGTGGCTTGACACCCGATTGGTCCATGAATTCTATTTAAAGCGCATGGAGGGTCATTTGTAGGTTAACCGTGCATGAGAGAAGCTTATGTAAATTTTCATTCTTTTATTAATAAATTGCCTGTAGTAGCCACGTTGGCGCAGGCCGTGAACTGTTTCCCTCTTTGAGGGTTTTAACCACGTCAAAATACTGGTGTATTGATCTGTGATCTGTTTGTGAGCGGTGTCCTTTTGGTGTTCTGTCTGAGGAACTTACCCTGTAAATTCCTACAAAAGCCCTCTTTTAACTATGCAGTATTTTTGAGAGAACGCCTGGCATTCTTACAAATAAAATCAATAAGAGATGGAAGATTGTACCAAGTTAATACACCTGAACAGTTTATTACAACATTCAAGGATGCACCACATAACGATCAAAACCTGCTTTGTGAGCTCTATCTTCACAATGAGGCTATGCCTGAAGATAGAGCGATGAATATACTTCCTGTTGTTGGTGATATTCAATTAAGAGCATTTATCTCTTTTCTAGCCAATCAATTAACCTAGAAAAATGCCTACATGTCGGCAGAACATAATGAGAGAAATTGCCTCCTGTGGATTCGAAATGAACCACACAATCCAGCCTCTTTCATTGCACAACATCGGAATTATGTAAGTAATCCAGAATTGGCTGACCATATGAAGAAGCTACAGGCAGGGGTTTTGCAAGACTGCCAGCATTATGTGAAAACAAAAGGGGCACTGGCTATTGAAGCAAATAAGTTATTATGGGAACATTGTCCCAGAGAAAGACAGAAGTACCACCCCTACAATCCCCCTAATCTCCAGGTAGCGATCTCACAGATACCTTTTTATGTTAAATGTATGGAAAACTGTGCGGAGAAATGGATTGGCTACCATTTTCATTTTCCTCTCTTATGGTTACCGGGTCGGCAATACAAAGCTCATTATAAATTAACCAAGAAGGAGGAGGTAGCAGCATGGCAGAAAATACAGAATGTTCAGGGATTCAGAAGTAGGTCGGATAAAGCCTTCTCAAGCTACTCTATCAGCAACCTACACTGTTCATCCCAGTTCTCCGACTCAGATTCAGACTAAAAGTTGCATGAGGACATGCAACCCTTTCAGTTGGGGGGGATGTTAGGACCCTGAATTGTCTATTTTTGACCTTACATTTTGCTATGATATTACTCTTTTTTACCGATGAATTGAAATCCTTGATATCATTCTTGAACTCATTATCCCAAGGTATGAAGTAACTCTCCTCATTTTCTATATGATTAATTATTCAACACATATTCATGTTATCTTTACAACTAATTAACTAAGTCACTGACAGTTGATTGGAATTGTTCAAAGTCCACAGAATCAGGAGTCACAGTTGCTGCAACACCAAGAACAGCAACTGTGCAGTTGCTGCAACACCAGAAGCAGCAACTGACTAAAAGCAGGAAAAGTCCTAATTTGCAACAGCAACTGTCCGAAGCTGGCAAGACTATACTCAGCTGATGATGATAAAGCAGGATCGAGTCAATCTAGCCATAGACGCGGAAACACCAGGAACAGTACAAAGTATTTTAAGGACGGTACCGAGTCAACAATAACAGCAGAGTAACCGAAGATAGCATGAGGAATCTGAGGGGATAGACAAAGATCATCCGGTTTGCGATAACGGAAAGAATCGATCAACCAAGGATGACAAAGATAATATATGGTTGTAACAGTATGATGTAACAGGAACCGATTTCCTATTTTTGAACAGGGAAATTAAACTGTGGAACAATCTATTGTAATAGATGTCTCCTCTATAAAGAGGAGACATCTACAGTTGAAAAACTAGTGTGTGATACTGAATCATTGTAACACTGAAGGTTGGAACTTCTGTTGTAATTAAACTCTTGGCAGATGAATAAAGTTTGGTTCTGAGTCTTTTGATTTAGTAATTCTGTGCAGGGGAATCTTGTGAGAGGGACAGGGCCCACCTTCTTCACAAGATTCACCCATTCATTTCCTGTTAAGTGTGTTAATTTTGCATGTGTTTAGCCTTGCTTCTGGTATTTTTCCTTTTTGCTGATACACTGTTCCTTTAATCGATTGGCGTTGTGAGAAGTGTGTCACCGATGAATAGGATTTTGGTGAGCATTGGCGACTGATCACAGAGGCAGGTGTTGGGCATCCTTATTCCGAGGACAGGGTCCCGGTCCTCTGTTACAACAGCCATCATTTTTCCATAGATTTGTTTTCTTTCCTGAATTTCATTTCATTTCTGCAAAAGTTTAAAGACTTCTGTAACACAGAGTAAGCGTTTGATAGGAATTAGATTTGTTTTACTACAACTTTTAATGCTTTTGACTTAAAGTACATACAGTACGCGGTCACCTTTGAGATAAAAAGACTTTCCTGGGTTGAAAAATAAATGTGGTGCTCAACTGTTAATCAATAACAATTTGAGCGACCAACATCGTGCTTCATACAAACTTAAGAGGTGCCGACACTATATGTGCAACATGCAATATGTCCTCCTTTCATTGATATGATGCATTGAAGTGAATGTCATAAAATCAAAGCCTCAACTAATTATGGAAATAGAAATGCTACTCTATTTGTAATAAATGGAAATGATGCTTGCTTAAATGTAAATTGTAATTGTAATTGCAAAAATGTAAACATTAAGATAGCAAAATGTAAATGTTGCATTGAAAGGAAACCTAGGATATGGAATGCAAATAACAATGCTTGAAATAGAAGCCATAACTTAAGAATAAAGAAAAAAACTAATCTAAGTTGCATGAAGGAAATATCATGTAATCAATTACTACATTCCAAAGAGTTTAGATCCATTGACATAATTCATTAGATGTGGAAATCAAGAAAATCATTATTGTGCTATCCAATTCATAAATCTCTCCATTAACCGAAATTGCAGAGATGAATTGCAATGGAGAAGAGGAAATGCTTAAGAAGTCTTTCGTATTACTCAATCATGTATTCAAAGCCTAGGGGTCATTATTCAGGCCTAAGAGACAAAAACCAAGCTTTTAGAGTGAATATAGTCAAGTTTACATGTGCTACATGACTACTACTCCTCGAGATAACTTGTTGAATCCCCAAGAAAAATAATTTCAAATGAGATGGGAATTATTTTTTGATAAATTAGAACGTCCAAGGACTCCATTCTAAGTGGAATTACACAAAAATACCCCTATTAACATGTGCTAAAAAAATATCAGAAAACTACTACACTAAAAACTAAAATTTCAAGGATTAGTGAGCTAGTTAGCCTATCAAATTCCTAACCTAATCAACTGAAAATGATATAGGATAAATTTTCTTATTAAATTGAATTCTTTTATGAATAAATATAAGTATAATCAACTCAAATGAATCTCATTAAAATGTTCTAAGAAATAGCAGGAAATTACTATTATTTTGCTACAAGAGACTTCCAGAAATTCTGGATTTGTGAATTAGTAAATCAGTCCAAGTATCTCAATGATGAATAGAATTTTCAAAGATATTTTAAGTATGAATCATACTTGTGTCTTTGTAAATAACCGACAAAACAACTCACTTCAATGATTTAACCAATGTCACCTACAACAAAGAAGTATGAATAGTAAATGCAGAAGTAAGAGATGCCCGTGAAAAATTCATTCAAAGGAAATAAAGAGATTACACAAGAGGGCTTTGAGGATCCTGTGATAGCCAATCCCAAGGATAGTCAGAGTACTATGAAGGGAATCAAGCTTTAGAAGCTAAAAATGGCACCAAACTTCATTATTTGAATCAATCCAAGTATAGCCCTATTAGAAATCAAAGTGGAGGTGCTAAATAACAAGTTTTACCCACAAAAAGACTAAAAATTATATGCCTCTAGAGGAATTTTTAAACTGGTACATATATAAAGTGGCGAGGAAGAATTCTCCTTCAAAGGAGACAACTTTCCCCTTTCAAAATCCCTCAAAAAATGGATCTAGTTTTCAACACTAGGAGTTTACAGTAAATGATAGGGAGCACATTCCTAGATTTTATCAATTATTGGAGCTCCACAATCTGTTCAATAATTTCATAATATCTTGGTCATTTATTATCCAATATTAGCACATTCTGTAGCAAGGAGTAAGTCCCTAAATTATTTGAGCCTCAAAATCTACATAATTTGACCAATATTCTCACAATATTCTACAAAAATAAGTAATATTAGGAACACATGTGCAATTATCTCTAAAAGTTCCTAATGAGCATATTAAAGCTAAAAATATTCCATCTAATGGAAAAAGAGAGGATTAATATGTTCAAGGATGGTAAGATGGGCCTTAATTTATGTCTAATTTAGAGGCCCATCATACCCCCGACTGAAAGTGTTGCTCATCCTCTTAAAAACTTATTGACCTAAATGTGCCTCATTCATGGCCCTGGTGGCATCCCTGATTTGTCTCATCATTGTCCAACAATTTCCTGTAGCAATATTCTATCTTCCTGTAGTATCTTTCTGCCTTCCTCTAGCATCTGTTTTTTCTCCTATAGCATCTTTGTTTCTCATGTATCGGATCTATTTCTCCTGTACCACACCACAAAATCTATTATATCTTGACCAAAATTGCACATCATGTCTAATTTTTTCCTCTTACCTTTTTGTAACATCTTCTGAGCCATGGACACAAGCTAGAAGAGATCAAATATCCCTTGGAAAGCCTCTTTTCATCACTATGGTTTGTGTTCTATTTGATGGTGAATGCGTTTTATTTTGATGGGAAAATTTATGGCATCATTCCATCTCATTCAGGAGGAAGTCTAACAGTATGATAGATCATGTGGTTGGCTTATGCATGGATTCCATAGATCAACATTTAGTTATCCATTTGGATTCTCTTAATAATTCCATACTTCTAGAAGAATGACATAGTACCAACTATAGTGATAAGACTCAACTAGGTGAGATGTGAAGGACACATCCAAAACCAATCCTAACCATGTAATGAGCATACTAGGGCAGTTAATGCATGTTAGATCATTGTAGATGCTCCCATCCTTCGTGAGCATGAGCAGATGTGCGGTGCGGGAGATATGTTTGGTCTCTGTGAATTGATCATGGAGGGATGGTTTTATAATGTATCATTGATTAGTTCAAAACCTAATGAGATTTGATCTTGATGAATGGTTGATTTATGTTGATGTGATGCACAAGGATTAGTAATTCTTCCTTCCCCTATCCTCAATATAAATATATTGACATAAAATGTTTTCCCTAAATATTTAAAAAACCCATCTTTTTCTTGTTGCCACTTTGGAGGAAAGCCCTTTTTAGCAAAAGATCTAGGAAGTTTTTCTCTTAAAATTTGATAAAAAAAACTTTCTTACCAGACATTTAGATCTCTCAACCTTTCAAGTAGACTCTTATTTTGAAATTTACCTTTCAAGCTATTACTCTCTACTTACTATCCTCTGTCTATCTCCAAGGTTATTTTTTAGAAATTTAGGAATATCGAGAGAACCTTTCCCTAGGAAGGGGACAGTAAAGAAAGGAATGGGCTTTCATGGCTTGGGACAATACTTGCAAAACCAAATTTCTTGGTGGATTAGCTTTGAGGGACAGTGGAATTCCTAGGAAACCCCTTGGAGAAAAATATTGGTGGACATGAGTTTGAAAATAAAAATATGCATTTAATATGGAGGAAACACAACCTATACACATGGAAGGAAATATCAGTGGTTTACATATTTGTAATGCAACTTGGAGAAACATGTTTCTTATCCCAAATTGTCATTTTTGGGAATTATAGATGGAAACTTATCTCTTTTTAGGGAAGATTTGTGGCATGAATGGCCCCAAGCTAGGGAAAATATGGGAAACTTAAAATATAAAAAAAAAAAAAAAAAAAAAAAAAAAAAAAAAAAAAAAAAAAAAAAAAATATTCACTCAAGACAAAGTCATTATAGGTCAATACTAGACTCACTCCTACGAATAGGGGCAATAAAAGAAATGGAAACATTTCTCTCTCTAGCCAATGTACCTAAACTAAGACACCCAAACTAAAATAACTAGAGAATTGAAAGAGAGGAAAATACAAACCAAACAAGGGCCAAATATTCTAAGATGGCGTCATGGTAATTCAAGGACTTTTGATATGAATAAATTCTATAAAATTCTTTCATGCATGATAGAATAAGATGCCTAAAATAGATCGAAGAAGCTTTGGAGTCTTAAGCTATGGCATAAGATAACTTTATTTCTCTAGCTTTTTATGCTTAACAAAGCTTTAACCTTATATAAGCTTCATAGAAAAGACTTTCAAGGGCCCTCTATATGCCACCTTTGTTCTGCCAACCATGAGACTTCTAAATAGATGTTAGTTTGATTCTGAGTTATGTGATTGCATTTATATTATATTTCAATAATTAGATCAAAATATAATTAACATTTTATCAACCATAGAGGAATGAATATCTACCCATTTCTCCATCCAATACTAAATGTAGCTTGAAAATTATTTCTACGGTTTATCTTATGGGAAACATGGAAAGAAAGGAATTTCAAATAAATTAAAAATAAACTAACTCCCATGGATTTCATTTGGCATTCTATCTTGTATAAAGATTAGAGAAACCCTTTTTCTAATCCCCTATACCATCGAAAATTGGGATTGTAATCATGAGGAAAAGTACATTCATGGTCGATTAAATCTCAATCAATACATGAATTGTCTTCAAGCTCCTTTGTCCCCTCCAACCTCTTCAACTCCCAACTTTTAGCATCTTAAACTCACTAGTGTCCTAAAGCTAAACTTTGAATGGGCCTCAAAGGGTAATAGAGGACTGACCATTTTTGGGGGGTCCTTTTAGAACAAGTCTTGGTCACATAATCCATATTTACGCATGAGCTCTCAAGATATACAATAACAATGTTGTTGAGTTATATGATTTGGAATAAGGATTATTCATTGCTAGAAGAAGCAATTTTCAAAAATTTGTAATAGAAGGGGACCTTAAAAACAATAATTTAGATGACTAGAAATCTCTAATATGACACACACACTTATAAAGTCTTAAGAAGTTGGAGAATTCATTGTAGCTAAGTAAGCATAGCATAAATTTTGGAAGGAATTATAGATGTCATTCTATCCCATGTTTAGAGAAATGGAAATAGAATTGTAAATATATCAGCCAACAAAGGAATCATTCTAAAATTGATACCATGGAGTCAAGCTCGAATAAATACATGCTAGACTACCTGAAAGTATATGTCAAGATATTATAAATTAGAGTCTCGTTCCCTAAATTGGGTGCCTGAATGTGGGATCTACATCAAAATCAAAATAAACTAGAGAGCATGGATAATCATTTCAATATTGGCAAGAATATGGAAAGCATCATGTTCACTCCATTCGATGAAGAAAAAGACTCACGAAAACCAATCCAAGTAGACTCTATATCTAGATAACATGATCAGACCAACTTGCATTTTTGCTATAGGTTTTTATAGTGGAAATGGGATTGGAAATGTGTTTTTTTTAGTTATGTTTATTCTTTAGATGATGGACTTATGGTGTTGGAAATATACAATGTTAAAAATTTGTGACTCTGCTAAAATTTCATTTTCCCTTGAGATGTCAACCTCTCTCAGCTCTATGGCAAGAGTGAGGTTGTTAGTAGATAGGTAGCCTAGTTATAGTCACTTATAAGGCACGTATTAAAGCTAATCATGTCACTAGTGGAGATTAGAACTTAGGTGGGGAGGATAACAATCATTGTGGCCCTCTCTCAGCTCTATGGCAAGAGTGAGGTTGTTAGTAGTAAGGTAGCCTAGTTATAGTCACTTATAAGACATGTATCAAAGCTAATCATGTCAGTGGTGGAGATTAGAACTTAGGTGGGGAGGATAACAATCATTGTGATCAACCATATGATTTCCCAATTAAAAAGCACACTTTTATATATCTTCTCACATTATAAGAAAAACATTAAACACCATACACTTAACCAATAATAAATTTAGTGCCTTTTCATCTTAAGAGTTAGCTTTCAATAAAATTACATTCAATAAACAAGATAAAAAAAGTCCCCAAATCAATCAATCATTAACTCGGTGCATAATGCTTAACATTCAAATGCATTACAGAAAAAGCGGCATACTAATATTTTATATAAATTATAATCATAAACTTCCATGAATTTACTTCTTGACATTTTTAAATTACATGTTTAAGTTTTTCGTTTTTAATTGCTTACCGTAGATTGACTTCTTTGGATGTTTCACGAGTCTGTGGAAATGAAATTAGTAAAATGCCCAGATGGGAGATTCCTATTCTTTCTTCTCTTCTGGAAGGCACTCCTTCGCTGAATACGACTAGTCAGCAAATGAAAAGTTTCCCTATTTCAATGACCGTGTATCATACGACACTGGACTTTCTCCGAACGCGTGAATGGACAGGGCAATCGTCGGGAGCTGATAGTGATGTCAACTCTATCCGCGTAATCGAAATCATGTTTAGATTTTTTCACCGACAGATAAGGCAAGTTGGAGTAACGTGATTTCTTAAAACCCTAAATACGAAAATTTGTTGAAACGGTTTTTACGTGGATTTTAATCATTAAATAAAGGAAAGATTTATTCTAACATGAATCATAGTTAGAATCAGATACTATTTACTTACATAATTTGAAAAATTATGATCGTATCCATTTCATGATCTAATAAAGTTTTTTTTTTTTACAAAAATAATTTTTAAATTTGACTGTTAGAAATTTGAATGTTGTGCTAGATTTTCATAGTTATTTTGTTGGGAATATAGATCAAATATAGTTATTTGTTGGGAATATAGATTAAATAGGCTAAAGTCATTTTGAAATTACTTAAAAAAATTAAAATAATGATAATGGTTTAAAAATTTACTAATCATAACCAATTTTGATATAATAAAAAACTTAACATGATATCAGAACTAGATTTTCAATCTACCCTACCCTAGTTACCAAGTCCTTTCCATTTACCCTAGTTACCAAGTCCATTCGATTCACGGATATCCACTGATTTGTTAAAGGTCCATGCATAGCGCCGCGCCCTCTAAACCCAAAATTCAACGCAAAATAAATGGCAGTGGAGATGGGATCGGAACTATAACTTGGTAAGATGGGATCCGAATTGAGAATCTTTCATTCGAATTTTTATCTTATATCCGAATTTGAATTCAAACTGGGTAACTATGACCCAGAGCAAATGATTTAAATAATGATAATGATTTTTACTTCAAGTTCAAATAAACTAAGACGATTTGAAGACAGTCAAGACACGTCGATAAGAAAAATTAAAAGAGAAAAATCAACTCTTGACTTTGGACTTTTCACCATATAGTTTCTCCACATCTTCGACTCACATGGAGTCCCACCATATGTTGACAATGTGGGAAGGAAGGAATGTGATGCGTGGTAGTAAATAGGCGATAAATATCGATAATGGCTTACATGCTTTTGACAGAGAAAACGGAATGGGCAGAGAGTGATCCTCTTTCTTTCTGTATTTGGCGTTAGGGTTTAAAGGGTTAGGGTTTTCACTATGAAGTGGCTATTCCAAAATGTTTTTTCCCTGCTATTAACATGGTATTGCTTGCAATTTTCGGTTTTCGCCCAAGGCACAACTAGTCAGCAGCAATTCTTATCTCCTCACAATGACGCGCGAGCCCAAGTGGGTGTGGAAGCTCTTGTATGGGATAACGTGGTCGCGGATTACGCAGTGAATTGTGCAAACCAACGAATAGCAGACTGCGCTCTGCAGGACTCTGGGGGTCCATATGGAGAAGACTCTGCGACTCCATATGGAGAAAATCTTTTCATAGGCACAGGATTATCAGACCCCATCGGAGGCGCCGTGTTGGCTTGGGTTAACGAGAGGCAATACTATAATTACTCTTCCAATTCCTGCGCTGAAGGCGAAGTGTGCAGGCACTATACTCAGGTTGTGTGGAGAAATACGCGGAGGCTGGGCTGCGCTAAAGTAAAATGTACCGACGATTGGAATTTCGTTATCTGCAACTATGACCCACCTGGTAATTATAATAAAGAGCGGCCATATCAAGAAGGTAAGTGAATAAATCGTCTTGTCCACCGCCTTCCACGCACGTTTTATTATGAATGCATAAATCGTCTGCATTTGGTTGCTAGAGTATAGAAAAATTCGATATCATTGTCTCTGCTTAAAGTAGTACTCTGTAAAATATTTAATGCCGGCTAAACTCGACAAGGGAAAATGTCAAAAAAGACTTGGATTAATCTATGTATCTTCAATATATTCGTCCATATTTTATGTCAATCATATCTTCATGATAAATGATGTAAAGGCCAGGGATAGGCGCTTATTCCTTACCTTTTCCGAAAATGTGCGCCTTATCCTTTGCCAAACAGTTTGAAAGGCCAGGGATGAGATTTTATCTCTGGCCTTATTCCCCTCAAGGTCAATGGCTTTGGCAATGTTGTTGACCCAAATTTCCTAGGTTTATTTTTTAAATGGTGCTATCATTAATTTTAGATAATAGAATAATTTATTATAATTTTGTTAAGATAGGGAAAATTTATTATAATTTAATTATTAATTAATATACTTTTCACTGGTACTAAATATCTCTAAAATTTTAGATGGTTATCTGTTTTAATATCTTAAAGGGAACCTCTTTGCCCAGCAAAACTAATTTTAAAACAATTCCAACTATTGAAATTTCCTTATTATACTTTTATCATAAAATTTTATTAAATGATATTTTATTTTAAAATAATTGAAAATTATTTTTATATATTTATTTGATAAATTTCTTTAAATATTTATAACTTTACTTTCATTTATTTTATTTTATTTTTCGACTTATGAATTCATTTTCACAGTTATTATAATCTCTAAATGAGCACAGCCCTAACCCAGTTTTGAAAAAAAAGTAACAACTAACCCTCAAGTTTGCACAATTTCTTTATGTCACTGAAAATTGAGAAAAGAAAACTTAGGCCATTTAACTGTCGCCCGCAGAGTTCTTTTAACTGCCAACTAATACTCACAAAAGAGGAAGCGGATAGAATTAACAGCATACTTTCCGCGATAGAAATAAAAGCATACTGTCCGCGTTATAATGGTAGTGGGATTCTTCTGCACGCTGTTTCCTCCGACATCAGATCTCTAGATTTTATGTTTAGAGATTGGGTGTGGGTTTTCCTCTGGCTACTGTTCATTCCTTTACAAATAACAGCAATCCACACGATATCTCTTGAAAAGCCAACGCTGTTTTTTTCATTCGATGGAATAATTTTTGGGCATCTATAATCTTGTCTAAAATTATTAGATCACAAAACCTGAAAGGTTCAAACCTCACCACTTGACCTTTGAAACATCCTCGGGACTGAAAAACCAGGACCTTAGCCATACAAATATTAACCGGCGCTTCTGCTAATATCTGTTATGCCGATGTCTTCATATATGGTCTCGCTCAGTATTAGCCTTACCTAATCCTTAGTGATTGCGGACGATACTTGAGAGGAGCTCGGAATGAATTTCATACCTGTTCATGTAAAATACACGATTTGAATTTATTCTGAGCTAATACCCAATCCTTAGTGGTTGCTGACGATACTTGAAAGGACCTCGGAATAAATTTCACAACTGTTCATGTGAATTATACGATTGAATTTATTCTGAGCTGATAAATTATTAAAGCTCGTATAACTTTCAATAAATTACACAATTTGATATTTAATGCCGTTGAGCTATATATACTCACACTTAAATTTATACAAGTATAAATCTAAATCTAATGTTAAACCTATACAGCCGTATCCCAATAAATATCCTTTTTTAACAACTTCTACTCTACATACCTTGCTTTCTTACTCGACTTTGTTATTAGATAGAATGGTCAATAAGCTTTGCCTTGCGTGAAGGCCATCGTGTCTAGGTGGGGCTGTTTTATTCGCTACTCAAATTATTGGTGATTCACTATATTTTTTATATATCATAAATGATAGAAAAAGAATTTACGGGGCAAACGAACTCAGAAATCGGGTGCGGTAAAGTAGGCAATGTCAATTTCAGTTGAGTAAAGATAAATTTTAGGTTGCGGTGAAGATATACATAAAGACTTAATTAAAACTCATAGTTCAATCACAGCAAAATAAAGTAAAATAAAAGAGCTGGTTGAAATTTATTTGTGTAAGATTAAAACCATATTAAATGGGCCACACTTTATATTATATGTCAAAATATAAAGGAATTACATTCATGTGATGGAGGCTGCAACTCAAAGTGAAAAACAAAGCATCACTAAATTCTTAGATAAACTTCTCTAAAAATCAGTAAAACTGATTTTCACCTGCCCACCAATATTACCTCCACCATTTTCTCGTTATATTGTTGACTCTTTGTTGACTCTTTACATTTTAGTGTGAATGGTAATTTGATGTTGACTCTTTACATTTTAGTGTGAATGGTAATTTGACAGCGCCGCCCGGATCAATAAATTTCACAGCGCCGCCGGCAAATTTGCCAATGCCGCCTAAATCGACGAATTTTCCACGCCCTTTGACACCGTTATCTGGGAATTCAACACATCCTTCCCGTAAAACATTGAAAACAGTGTCTATAGTATTGGGAAGCGTCTTCGGAACAGCTCTAATTGTGATGCTGTGCTTGGTATTCCATCGATGTGTACTGTGGCAGAGCTATGTTAGAACAGGTCTGTATATATGATTGCCTTATAGATTCCATGTTTAATAACTTAATCGGATTCGATCGTCCTGAATAAAACTGCTGTTGTGAATTTAGATGCAAGGAGAAATTTTGGGCAAGTCTCTTTTGATTACAAGGTTCTCAGAGATTCAACTGGGAACTTTGACAGAAACAACATGCTTGGCAAAGGAGGCTTCGGTGAAGTTTATAAGGTATAATATTATAGGTGATTTTGATGCTTTTGTTCAATTATATGATAAGTTCATAGATTAATTGTAATGAGTCTGACAATGTGCAGGGAAGACTTCCGGATGGGAGGTATGTTGCCGTTAAAAAATTGAATGGAAAGCAGACTACTCAAGCTGCCGAGGAATTTTTGACGGAAGTGAAGCTCATCAGCAGCGTCCATCACCGAAATCTTGTTCGTTTACTAGGATGTTGCAAGCGAGGGCACAAACGCTCGCTGGTTTACGAATTTATGTCAAATAACAGTCTTGACAAACATTTGTTCGGTACGTATTTGTTACTAATGCCACTGTCTTCAGAGTTCATGTTGTTTTCAGAAATCGTGTAACTAGTACTGAGGCTTTGAAATACTATTACTGGAGGTCTGCAGGTGAGATAAGAAATGCTTTGAGCTGGGAAATCCGTTTAAATATCATAGCGGGAACTGCTCGAGGCCTTGCATATCTGCACGGCGAATCCAACGTTCGCATTATACACAGAGACATCAAATGCGCAAATATACTTCTCGATGACAAATTTCATCCTAAAATTGCAGATTTTGGATTAGCTAGATTTTTCCCAGAAAGCCAAACACATGTTTCTACCAGAGTCGGAGGAACAATGTAAGTTCAGCAGTTCATTTATTACTTATTTTCAGATGATTTCCATAAACTACCTGTTGGGAATTTTTGCAATGGGAAAATACCAAAACCAGAAAAACAAAACACAGAGGCAATGCTCTGTTTTCTTTACACCAGGATCTTTTGCACAGAGGAGTCTTAAAAAAAATTACAGAGCAAAGTATTTCACCACCATAAAGATTTCCATTCATTAAACAAAAACATTTACATATTCATCCTCTTTCACTCAGAGGGATTCACCAAAACATTTTCACAAAATTTACTCTGCCTCTGATGAAATTTTACACCACTGTGTGTAAATATTTCATTTACATTCACCGCTGTGTGAAAACAAAATTTACAGGGAGTTACAGATTTACCTTTTCACTTGTGTGAAACAACTCATGGATTTGGAAACAAAACAACCCACTGGTTTTTCATTCACTTCTCCTCCTCTTGCACTGTTGTGCATTCTTTTTCTTTTTACATCACAAAGAAAAATTTACGCTGCTGCTTTTCATACATTTCAAACATTGCATTACAATCCTTGGTTTTCATTGGCTGCTGCAGAGCCCTGTTTTTCTTCACCCCGTGTGCAAAAATTACGCAGTCACTTACACTTGCAGAATGGTCAACCACCAAAAAAAATGGTTTTACATGTTACGTAAAAACTAAACTTACGCGACCCCTCGTGAATAAAAAAAAAACATTAAAATTAAAACAACTACTTATGCCCATGCCTATTTTAAATTCGTGCCCATACATGTCGTATGAAGACATAAAGTCTTTTACCTAAGTTTATGACACATTTATTAAAAACATTAAATAAAACGTGCGGCAATAGTAAAAATAAAGTTCGGACAGGTTGTTGACAATGATTGTCCGTTGACCTGATCGGACGCAATTCGCTCACCAACCTCAGACAAAACAAACGAACTTTAGTGTCCGGGGAGAGGGTGGTTTTGTGTTCGTACACTGGACGCGTGGCAGCTGGTTGGGGTGTTCGGAGGCCCTCTGACA
>APFE031401375.1:31851-65561 GCA_000404065.3 Pinus taeda
GCATGCAAAGCCTTGAGGAGCAAGGCAACTGATGGAGACTTGGTGGTTGAGAGGGAGAGTACATTACCTCTCAACATGAAGCCATAAGAAAAGTATCAGACGATCGTGGAGGAGCCACGATTGATGAAGCAGCTTCAGGAGCTTATGGAGCAGCCACAACTGGGGAAGCCGAAAGGAGATAGAGTGGAGGCATCCACTGATGCAGAGACCTCCAGTAGGGGAGAATTTCGAGCCAAGTGGGCAGAGGGATCAAATGCATCGATACCTCCAGGTAAGAGGTGGGGCGATGTGGAGTGACAGTCCCAACAAGGCTGACATATGGGTAGGATCTTTGAGGTACCCAACCTCTTTGATTAGACCCTGTTACGGGAGCCTCGACGAGGAGTAGCAGGACAGGCTAAGTGGGTAGAGGTAGATGCAGATGGAGCGGTAGAGAGAGATATAGTGCAGGAATCCCAAGGCAGTGCAGAGCTAGTAGGCTGCAACAATGTGAGAGGCACAGGAGTGTTGCACCAGTACAAGATGGCACAGAGAGGTGTGCAACGGTCTGAGATTCATGGAGTGTTACAACAGCTCAGAGGTCAGAGAGGGAGCACTTGTTAGCGGCAGAGGTAGCTTTAGCATTAGAGTATGTTTTTAGCCCAACAGGGAGGTCAGTTGGGAGTTTTTCTTGTTTGTAAAGTTGCTGGAGCATCCACACTTGGAAGAAGTGTTGCATGCAAAACATTCCAAAGGTTCAGGATCGGTTTGGAGTTGAAGCCTTTCTTGTTGGGAGGGAGTGTTGAAAATGGAAACAAGAAATTCTAAAAATAGAAGTGCTAAAAATAACACTGCTATAAATAACAGTTCAGGTACTAGTGCTAGACTGAGAAACAAGGAATGAAATTAGCAGTTCAAGATAGATTCATATTTTAGTTAGTTCCTGAATGAAAATTGACTAGTAAAATTCAAATTTGTTCTTAGTAGTTGTTTGATTAATAATTAATTAATTCATCTTGAGTTAATCAGTTGTAGAAAATCAAACATGAAGTCTATGTGGAGACATGCAACAGTTTCTCCATCAATTGAGGAATTTATCCATTAGTTAAAGAGATAAGGATGAGTTGTAATATTTAGTTGTAATTAGTTGGCTCAGTTAACTGAGTCAAGTCCAGTTAGATTAATTCAAACAGTTTGTTGAATTATTTTTCAGTTCAACTAGTTAATGCTTGCATGCAT
The DNA here is from genome assembly GCA_000404065.3 of Pinus taeda. Taxonomy (NCBI): domain Eukaryota; kingdom Viridiplantae; phylum Streptophyta; class Pinopsida; order Pinales; family Pinaceae; genus Pinus; species Pinus taeda. The sequence goes on from APFE031401375.1 coordinate 33,070, forward strand.
GTAACTACTGCACTTCAGATAATTGAATATTCTCTCATAAATAACTCATGCAATTCAGTTCAAACAAAGACCCAGTTGAGATCAAAGGAGGGACAATGTACTATCAGTTGGATGGATTTTTCCTATAAAGGAAATGCATCTATGTAGAAGGATTTATCTCCTTCAGGATTGCACTACTATTGGGCCAAGTGAACAGTGTGAGGTGGGAATTCACATGTGTGGAAGCACTGGACTCCAAGAAAAACTGCACAAGGAAATATGAGGCTTGGAGGGCAGAGGAGAAGGTTTGTGAGAGGCCGTTGACTATCTATGAGCAGCATAAGGATTATGCTAAGAGCTAGTTTGCTTCCAATATAAGGCTTTGTTTAATTTTGTGACTATTTTACACTTGTATGACAATACAGAGATTGGGGTTTTAGGCTGAAGCTTTCCTCGGTTATTGTTTCTGTGTTATATGTGATTGATTTCTCATTCTCAGTTATATGTGTTCTCTTGATCTTTCTCAATTCGATTAAGCTTCCGTAAAGTGTTGTAGAAGTAGATCTTGTATTGTCATGTTTTAGTATATTGCATAATCTATTGATCTACAGTGGGAATTTCTACATAGACCATCAACCATTCACCCCTTATTGGATACAAGGTGATAAGTACTCTTTATCACTGCAAGGCTGGTCATCACTCTGGAACATGTTCTTCGATATGATCTGTAAATATTCTTGGTTGTTTTTGTCCAATCCCAAGAAGTAATCCAACTGAAATTTACATTCTCTGTTAGAGTAGCCTTCATTTTCAAACATCTATTTGTGTGATGAATTCCCTTTCCATAATGCTCACATGCGTGAAGATCAAAACACCCATCTTTCACATGTCCAACTCTGTTACATTGTTTGCATCTATCAACATGTTATGGAACAACACCGTCCATAAATCCAACGCTTCAGAATTGTATAGGTTTAGCAAAACCTAGAATGTGAAAAGATACATCCAGAATATCCTCATTGTAACCCAAACCAATTTTATGTTTATTGTGTCTAATCTCTTCCCATTGCCTTATGAAAGTTTTGGGAATAACAGGCTTCTCATAAGAACATCCAGTTGCATTTGCTTTTGAAACCACTACATTACTCTAATCATTTTCTAATTGATGATCGGGCTCAAACAAACTATTATTCTGAACAAGAATAGGTTCATAATTCTTCTTTTGCATTTCTTCTTGCTGAAATTGAGACTTAAGCTCCAAGAATTCAATTTTTCTTTTCGCATTTTGCATACATGACTGGATGTTAGAGAGTGTGTCCTTCCTGACTTGGACATTGTTATAAATACTAGATGACAATAAACTACGTAATAACTACAACAAATCATCGACTTTGGCCATTTTCTTCAACAATCAAGTTTGAAAAAGGGGTGTCGACTACAACTAAAAATGCACCAAATATAAAAAAATTATAGTGAATTAACAAGTGTTAGGTTCAATCGAAAATGCACCTGTTTATAAAGAAGATTCAAGAATAAAGAGATTATATAGCTAAAACTACACAAATACAAACTTTTATCTTTTCTCCATACAATGAATACCATGAAATATCAAGTTTGTTGTGAGTTATATTCAATATGCATGAGTTGCAAATTTATCAAATAATGACATGCTCAGGGTTGCCAACTGATGGAAATAGAAATCATGTTCACAACTTCCAAAAATATATCCCAAAATTAGCTTTAAAAAAAATACCTTTTAAAATTATCTCTATAAAAATTTGAACTTGAGACCTTCAATAGACCAAATAACTATATAAACTTCACTAACCACAATGTCATTTTCGCTTCTTGATTTTATATCCATAAAATCTACCTCCAAAAGAATATCCCTAAATTAGCTTTTAAAAAAATATCTTTCAAAATTCTCTATAAATATTTGAACTTGAGACCTTCAATAGACCAAATAACTATATAATATTCACTAACCACAATGTTTTTTTCCCTTAATTTTATATTGATAAAATTTATTATTTAAACTTCAACAAAAACAAAATCAAAACTTGATGTCATTCCCCAAAATCTCCTTTTCTCCACCCGCCACTAAACAAAATTAATCCATTTAATGAAAATAAAAGAAGGAAGGAGCAAGCCTTACCACTTATTTTATCTTGGATCCTTTTACGTAAACTTTGTTTGTTTGTTTGTTTCTGTTCTTTTCTTTTTTCTTTTTACTTCACATAAAAATTACTTTTTATCTTGGCTCCTTTTCCGTAAAGTTTGTTGGTTGAACTAAATATTTTTAATAGTGAATTTTACATGTGACCATTATGGCAGCATCTTGAGAGTTACTCCTTACTCCTAGGTATTTTTTTATTCCTGTCTCACTTTAAAGAAAACTTTGACAACTTTCTCAAAAATTACCGTTCACATTAGAAATTATTATTTAATTAATTATCAAATTTCACCACAATTTAATGTGAATGTCATTTCTTCCATGCTTATTGACTTCTTCTATGTTATACCTCTCTCTGTTTCAAGCTTCGCATAGTCAGTTACTCACTGGTATGAGATTTCGCTGCAAAATTATCGTAGTCCCCTTCACACTCAGCTACGTCTACCCAATATATAAACTAAGGAAATCTCTTTTTTTTTTTAAATCTAGGACAATGAGAAAATTGACCACTCTTCAATTAAAAATTTAATTGAAACCACCAAAAAATATATATCTTTCATTTTAAGTATGCTTCAGAAATCCTTCAGTAAAAACTTTGTATCCTTAAAAAATCTTTCAGTAAAAACTTCGGTTTGTAGTAAATGTAAATAAAATCCTTCATAAACTTTACTTAGTGTGATTAAGCTCCAGTTTACTATCGTAAATGCAAATATTATCCTTTAGACATTTTACTATGATTACACTCTTCTTTACTATAGTAAATGCAAATATTATCCTTTAGAAATTTTAGTGTGAATGCAAACAACCTCTTCCTTAAAGAATACGACTCCTTTTTTAATGAAAAAACATCTCATAGATGACTTTCCTTCTAATATCTGATGCTTTCATTATATTAGAATTTTTAATATGTCATGCTTTCATTTTATAATAACTTAATAAACTGTTGAAACAAGACTACTTCATTCTGCATTGTAAATGTACCTTTCATTCACAAATACGTACTAAGGGCTTTATAGGGCAACAATTGATTTGCAAAGCTTTCTCCACATGTCCTCAATCACTTCAGTCCAACCCTATCATGCACACTTATGCCTTACACTCTCTCTGGCCACAAAACTAGTGGCTCAATTCAATCAACAGACCCTATTATGTGCACTTCTATCTTACATTCTCTCCGGCAACAAAACTAGTGGCTCAATTCAATCAACACGGAAATGAACTACCTGCTCTGATACCACTATAGGACACACCAAACTGGAAACGAAATAAAATGTATATTAATTGATCTCAATCAATGATGTACAATGCGTTCATATTAATACATACAGGAAACAATTGAATTAGTTTATGGGACTTCTTAGACTCCAATAACTACCCAAAATGACCCAAGGTTAATCTCAAGGATTAGCTATCTAACACAAGAAATAAATCACACAAACATACACAAGAATTTAACATGGTAAAACTTTGACAGTGTCATTGTCGAGGAAACCTTCATGGAGCAAAGGATTGGAATTCTTATTATTCTAGGTCAAAAATGACTCTACAACAAAACATCAACTCGAGCAACATCATTCTAATATGACGCCTGTGTTACATAACTTCCTATCATTATGCAATTGTTTGAACGATAAAGTCACACTTACTAATATAATTACATTTTAGCAATTGTTGTCATTCTTAACATTATTTTGTCAAACATGTATGTATAAAAGGATAAAATTCTCTCTATATATAAAACTTTTGATCCAAATATGTACAAAATCCATATTCACATTTATCTTTAGATAATATTAATTTAAAATGAGTGATCATTTTCTTATAGATGTGTTAAATAATATTTATCAATTAGTTTTTACATTTATCAACTTGACGTCTAAACAAACAAAACAAAACAAGCAAATAATAATTTTGAAATATGATTTTTTTACTGTATTAATTAAAATATTAAAAAAATATTCTCATAATTAAATTAAGTGAAAAGTATAAATATTTTCATTATTTTTCTTTACATGTGCAAGAATGAAAAATAGTGATAAGTATTTAATATAATTCATTGAAAAAAGCATTAGTCATAGAAGTATTAGCAGAAAACAACGAAAGTATTGGCAATAAACAAGGAAGCCACTGCCGTAGCAGTAGTCCCTGCCGGGGTTGAGAAAGCTCTGATGCCCATCCTCGCAAAAACACTCTTAAATGTTAATGTCAAAATAGAAATATGAAAAACAAAAACACTATTTTGAAATTCCCATGCAACTTAGATCTACGCATATTTAAATGTTAATGTCAAAATAGAAACCATGAGAGAGCGTTGAGAGATTTGTCACCAAGAAGGACAAGAGATATATAAGTGTCTGACTGGGTGGTTAAGTGTCAAATGAGAATATACAAGTGTCAATCCATCTTCCCTACACGCACCAAACTTTACTTTTTACTACCCTTCCATCAATGCACTCGCTCTTGTAATTTTTACTTTTCATTTTTCTTATGAATAGTGACAAGGAACAGAGATGTAACCATGGTCCCAAGATTACTGATAACTTAATCAAACCCTCCCCCCTTTCCTTGCTATGTTTTCCAAAATGATTAGTCAAGTAGACAAATGACTTCCATCATGGGAAATATTGTCACCTTATCCCTTGGCCATGTAGGGTACAGGATGAGCAACCAGTAACTCGATCTTGTTAACATCAAAACAAAGGGCCACCGATTAACTATAATCACAATTAATTCATGGCCCATGAGATTGACTTATGCATAGCATGCAATACGACTGGCTAAGAAACAAGACAAACAAAACCCGACACCGTGCTTGCATGCAACCCACGTTGCCTCTCACTGATGTCACGCACGTCTTATGGGTGATCGCAAATGCCCGCTGAGGAATCGTAGAGGCCGATTTGAATAGTAAAATTCTTGCAAATGTCTTGGATTGTCTTATTCCCAATGCCCCCAATCTGGAACATGTGTGTCTACAAACGGGAATGGAGCATTATCTGGGTGCTCATGATATTTCCACCATGGATTTGATTACTGATCCTGACGAGGTTTCGGATCAGGAGAGACTTCCCAAGCTGACTAATGGCTTGAAATTCAACCACCATGATAAGCTGCAGGACGTACTGTTTGAAAAATTAGGAGTAGAGAGTGATATTAAGATTAGCTGGTCCATCAATCTCCGCACTGTAATATTATTCAGGTTTGGCCAGTCATTCATTCCCATGGAGTAGATCATATAGCTTTTGGGCTTGGATTGATTTTGTACTGGAAAAAGACTGGTGCACGTCTCAGGGAGTAAAAGAACGAAAGTAGTACATAGGATTTTAGAGAAGACTCGTAACATTGGTAAAATGTGAAAATACTTGTATTGTAGCTACATAGTTCTCTGAAATTAATGTTTTTAATCAAATAAATTTAATTAATCTATGTCATTATTGGAAAATACAGCAAAACAAATGGCACTCAAGTATTAAAGCAGAAAAATCCACGCAACTCACCATATGTGTTTGACATGCAAGTAGACATTCTAATAGAGAAACATGTATACATTAATATTTAAATTAATCTTTTTAGTCAAAGAAATTTGATTAATTAATGATATTATTGGAAAATACAGTGAAAAGAATTGCACTGGAGTATTAAAGCGGAAAGATCAGTACAAACAACCCTATGGGTTTGTTTCACGGGGATCTCTCTGCAATTAACTGCGTTGGAAGCCGGGCTTGATGTCTTCAAAGCCTTACAGTCTTGCTGCACTCCATTATCTGAATAATTCAATGAAGAGCCATAGAGGCTCAGCATACCGTCTTTTCGAAACGAACAGTCGGAATACCCGAAGGGGCCGCTCGACAGACTATGTTGCGAGAAATCACTGTCGTAAAAATGGCAATAAACCTTTAGAATCCGGAACACATTAAAAAAGAGTGATACAGAGTAAAAGAATGAAAGTAGTACATAGGATTTCTAAGAAGACTCGTAGCATTGGTAAAATGTGAAAATACTTGTATTGTAGCTACATAGTTCTCTAAAATTAATGTTTTCAATCAAAGAAATTTGATTAATCTATGTCATTATTGGAAAATACAGCAAAAAAAGTGGTGCTCAAGTATTAAAGTGGAAAAATCCATGCAACTCACCATATGTGTTTGACATGCAAGTAGACATTCAGTAGAGAAACACGTATACATTAATATTTAAATTAATGTTTTTAGTCAAAGAAATTTGATTAATCTATGCTATTATTGGAAAATAGAGCGAAAAAATTGTGTTGAAGTATTAAAGCAGAAAGATCGGTACGAACAACCTTATGGGTTTCCTTCACGGGGATCTCTCTACAATTAACTACGTTGGAAGCCGCAGGTGATGTATTCAAAGCCTTACAGTCCTGTTGCACTCTATTATCTGAATAATTCAATGAAGAGCCATAGAGGCTCAGCATACTGTCTTTTCGAAACGAGATGCCGGAATACTCGAAGGGGCCGCTCAACAGACTATCTTGTGAGAAATCACTGCCGTAAAAATTGAAATCAACCTTCATAATTTGGAACTTCTTGCTGGTAGAATAAAGGTACTGTCTTCTAAACTTCATGATGAACTGAAGCCTTAATTCTGTTGTTTGCTGTTATATTCAAGGTTACTGCAGAAATCATTCTACATGAAATTCAAACTGCAAACTATGTGCTTTTCATTTCAACAATAAATTGCTGAGCAAAAGGAAAACATTTAACAAAAAGTTTGGATAATCACCTCAAGTCACAAGTATGTCTTGAAACCTACGTAGTAACTGATACTCATTTGAATCCTACTTTGTTGTAATTTACCTTAACTAACGCTTACTTGTAGTAACAAAACATGTGAGTTTTGCCCACTAAAATAATCTTTTGCACGGGAAATACGTTTGATTTTGTGACAGATACATTAAATCGCTAAGGCTGCTGTGACTCTTCCAGATCCGCCACATGAATGCTAATCTTCTTTCGACTAGAGACCTTAACGTATTCCATCCGTTCTAACTAAACCCTAATATCTCTTACACTTGTCTCTGGACATGCAGTCGAGAACATATAATTCAGTTTTTTTCGCCTGTAAACATCATGTAGGCTTGGCAGGGATATGAAATCTCCACTACCCAATTTCTCATATAAATTAGGCCCATATAAAAGTTGCTTCCCAAATCAAATCATCAATTTAACTGTCCGAGTAGTTTCCTCATCATGTGAGCACAGGAATTGAAGACATGAAAGCAGCTTATTTCCATATAAACCTATAATATCACTATGTGTGAATGAACCCCTGAAATTTTTGAATTCTATTATTAATAGTGATTAATTATTAGTTATTAGCTACCCTATGTGTGAATAAACCCCTGAAATTTTCGAATTCTATGATACAGGTTTCATTTAAAGACACAGATTTTAGCATAGAAATACTAGGGGTTATGCCGATTCCAGCCAAGGATGTGCCGACTCCCGTTCAGGACAGGTCTGATGATGCCTTTTGCTGGTTTGTGAAGCATTCCTTGCGCCTACCAAAATCCACAGGGATTTTGATAAACACCTTCAAGGGACTGAGGCGAATGCCACTCTTCCAAACTGAACAAACAAGCACCCTCTTCGGTTGGTTCTAAACAAACAAGAACCCTCTTCGGTTTTGAGATCATTTCAATGAATGTTCTGAACAAACAAGTGCACTGAGCAGCCTGAACAAACCCATCTCGGCAGCTGTAAACAAGCCTAGCAGCCAACAGTGACGACAAGTGTAATCTTGTAAGCTATGTAACTTGCCCCAACTACCAGTTTAAAGACTTAGGATAAAATCGCTTCCCCTCGCTAAAAACAACATTGGGGCACGTGAAGCCTGCAATAAGAGGCTAAATTCAAAAGTTTGGTTAAAATTTTCATAATGCAAAATTGTTCCTAATAATCTTTGGTTAAAATAGAAGTAACCCAAAAAAACGGGTCAACTGGTGAATTAATAGACGGTCAACGCCGTATCGAATGCCATAGTCCCTGCGATGCCGAAGGCAGGGACTAATAAGTGTCGAATGAAATCAAAGTTGCAAGGACACTCACAACATTAACCTGGAAGATGCAAGGTCTCTACATACATGAAACCTTTCATTTAAGATAGCCAGAAGGAGGAAGTCAAAAAAGCAATCCAAACGCTACATCCCACATCTATGCAATAGCAGCAAGCTCTTCGAGGCAAGTCCCTAAGACGCCAAAGCGGAAAGAAATGTCACCTATTTCCAGCGAAGAGTGCCTCATGTTTCGATATGAGATAAAGAGCTACCAAACTCACCCAACACCACTTCTCCTCCGCTCACCCACATCTGAGATTCACTCTCCTGAAGTCCATTTTTACGATGCCTGGGAACCGTAAAAGTCTCTTCGACAAAAGTGCCCCTCAATAAACAGAGTGCAGTTCCCTGTCCATTTCAGGATCAATTTCAGAAAAAACCCTCAACGTTTCAAAAATGGCATAATAAATATTTTTTTTTACTTAAGTAAACATATTTATTGCTTTTTAACTAAATTGAGTAAACTTATTTACTACTTTTAAATTTAACTAAATTGAGTAAACTTGTTTACTACTTTTTAAATAAAGTGAAGCCACTAGAGATTTAGAAGAATTTTTCAGCTTATTTAATAATATTATATTTAATAATTATTAATAAAAAATATAATAAAATAAACTATGCAGGAAAATGATGGTAATCATCACTTAAAATTATAATCTTATAATTTAAAAAACCAAAATCCATGGTGATGTGACCACAATAATTTTAATACTTAGGGATGAAACTTTTATACATTTCAAATATTGAAATAAAATTGTTGACAGTATGTCATGCAAGTACAAGGCCGAAAGTTTCATCATTAGTTGCGGATGAATTTTCAAGGTATTCAATAGAAATGGATCCCACGATGTTGAACTTTATTTCCTAACTTTTAACCCCCAAAATCTATATTTTGTTGTAGAAAATGATCCAAAAACATTAAACTCTAACACTATGGAAAAATGAACCAAATGATACACATTCTTGAGATAGACCATTCAATGTTCTTTGCCTAGCTAGCATTGCTACAGACCAAATATTAGGTATGACAATAATACTTTGATCAACTCTGATCATAAGTGGTATTTCACCTGAAAAAAACAATTATATAACGCTGGAATCTCAAGGAAAAGCTCAAAAATAACATGGTCGGAATTCAAAGTGTCAGTGCACACTGCATATGCACCTGTTTGCAATTTTCACTCTGTCTTATCTTCCTGATCATAGGAGAATTCAGGGCAGCAAGATGTTGTTCTATTAGAACCTGATAACTTTTATCAGGTTTTGTTCCAAGTTGTCCTCCACCTAGCTGCCATTTCTACAAACCAAATGTTAGGTATGACATTAATGCTCTAATTAGCATTGATCATACATGGTGTTTCACCCAAAAGGACACTCATATAACATCAACATCTCAAAGAAAAGCTAAAAATTAACATGGTTGTAATTCAAAGTGTCAGTTCATACTGCATCTGCACCTGTTTGCGATTTTCACTCTATCCTGTTTGTGATTTTCACTCTATCTTCTCTCCCTGATCATGGGAGAAGTCAGGGCAACAGGATGTTTTTCTGCAAGAACCTGATAAATTCTATTAGGTTCTATTGAAAGGTCTCTCTAGAATTTGGCGTCATCATTGGTGGAGTGTCGATTGAAGTCTTACCCAAAGCAGTATGGGGGGATGCTGGAACCAAGTTTCTGCACCTAGATATGATTATAATGTCATTTTATGCCCTAAACCTTCCATTGCATAGATTGATAAGCCCTTAAGGCTTATCGACTTAACTTCCTGTTACCAACCTCCAGCCCTTCGTGAAGGTCTATGAATGCCTTCTGCAGACCCTAAATAGGTAAATCCACCACTTACGTTCCTCTGTAATTACTCCTAAGTTTATTATTACCCAGATCAGCTTAAGTGTCTGATATCTTTAAAATGTATTAATATATTCTTCGCATAAATAAATATTATTACTTTTGTTCATATAACAATGTAAACCATGCAAAATCGCGCATCAATACAATATTAAATCATAAACCCAATATTCATCACAACATAAACACATTCATTCATAACAGAAGTAGATGGACAAAACACAGATATTTCCAGAATAATCTCTTAATTGATACTTCAGATTTGCTTACAGACTCAAGATTACGTTGCGCACTCAGCTGCAGGGGTCCACACACATAGCTACAGAGCCTTTCTTCTACTCTAGGACTCTTCTCTCTTCACTTCTAATAACCCATTACATTCATCAACCTCAATTATCTACTACTTAGACTCTTTAAGGCTCTCCTTTTTATATAATCCCATGGTCGGTGGACCATGGGTAGGTCTATACAAGCCGACGGAGTCTTACATAAAAGAAGGGAAAATCGCTTTATGACACTTACCATCTACATGCTCCGCAACCACAACTTGTGGAGACTTTACACTTTACATAACAAAACTTAGGCTTTCTGCTCCAACACTTGGGATTTTGCCCCAAAATTGACTGTACGGGACCCTGTCCCAATAGGCCCCCCATACAAATATCGTGACTTGTCCCTAAGACACTCTTTTGGCACAGAAATATTACTATTGAGACCTCCCAACTCGACTTGCGCTACTGCTACCTCGACCGTGCTCTGCGTGGCTTCTTGTTTGAGTTGCTCGACCAGATGCTCGATCGCAACTCCTGCACTATCTTCTTTGACCTTATGTTGTGTATTTTGTAGGCCTGTAACTTCCCTTTAATGGTGGCAGAGATGACATAGGCCTCGTCCAACCAAGGCCCCAATCTAGCCTTGAGGACCACCTCTTTCCATTGCGCTGCCTCCACATGTTCAAACAACTGCTTTGCCTCATGCAGATTAGTGAGTCGCCATGATATAGTGATGGTGTGCACCATCACTCTTGCTTCGTCATATTATTGGTGCAATTCTCAGGTCTCTTTGTTCAACCTATGCAGGTTTTGATCCTCCTGAAGAGTCGTAACAACCTCCATAGACTGCTCAAAGAGCACAGTGCCATTTGCCACTGCAGCATTGACTCTCATGACTGTGTCCTTTACAATTGCCTCATGCTGTTCTCTGACCTCTGGTGGAGTTGAAGGCTGTGACTTCAACTCAAGCTTTGGGATTTTAAGGTTTAGTTCAAACTGAACCTTGGCCATCTCTGTCCTTGCATCATGCACACCTATAGCCAATTTTCTAATCTTGGCCTCCACTGACGCTTCTTCTGGGATATGCAGTTCTAGAATGGTTCTGCATGCTTCAGCTACAACGACTGTGGTTCTCTCATTCTTATCCTGAACCTTCTTCCATGCTTCTAGCATGGCTGTCTTCTCAACGAATATCTGTTCGTTGTTGACTTTCTACTCGTTGATCATGGTCAGTGTAAGCTACTTTCGAGCCTGAAGCTCTGCAATCACAGCTGCTGGCAAGGTGTGAAGGAATTCACTCGGGAGCACAGCCAAGTTGAGGCCAACATTCCTAAAGGCACTAAGAGTAGGCTTATCAACTTCTTCCTCCATGCTCAAAACTTCATCCAGAAACGCAACTTCCCGGAGATCTACGATCGAACCAACTATACGGCTTGAGTGGTCTGCAATGCCAAACTAGTTGATGTCATGTTGCTCTGACCTACACCTACTTGTAGTCTAGCTAGTAGAAACATCTGTATGGCACTTAGTGCATGCTTCTGTTGTTGCTCAAATTATTGAAATAGTTCCATTGTCATATCCCTTACCTTATCTAAAATATCATCCAAGTCACCCTCCATAAAGGTGATTGGATCAAGTGATGATTTGGAGGCTTTGGACTTCTTTCTGTGTCAATTCTTTTCTTGTTCCCTATGTCACATTACACGAAAAGTAGTGCTCTCCAAATCTCAACTTCCCTGTTCTGACTGTTCTTCATCCTCTATTTGGGGCGAAGGAGATTTATGACTCTTATTAGAGCCATGCTCTTCCTACTCTTCTTGTTCCTTTATGGCACACTTCAATTCTGTGCGAGCATTTTCCTTAGTCTCCTTCTTCCTCTTTTCTTCCAACTATTACACCTTCAATTGGGTTGCTTCCTTCTTTTACTTCTTCATGGACTTGCTAGTCCCGACAACCAAATCTGATGGTGTGTGCCAATAATTTTGCCATCGCTTGAGGACCTTTGCGATGGAATCATCCGTAGCCAAGTAGGGGAGATCATACCACTTCTGGCCTGGATCCTTTAATGCCAGGATGTAAACACGGTGGAAGTCTTCTTTGAACTCTGCATACCTAGATAACTGCTCAAAAATGGTTGGTGACAATAATGGCTTTCGGTTGATGGCCATATCAATGCTCATCTCCATTAATACCAAAAAGTCTTTAGTTTCTCAAATGCACGCAACTTCCTTTGTGGCCTTGAGTGAAGTAAACTTCAATGATTCTCGTAAGTCTGTCTGAATCAGAGGAAATTGGCTATCCTCTAGCAACTCCATGCGACTAGCACAAATGACAGTAACAACCATGAATAATGGAAAGTTTTACTTTGGTCTTGTGCCTCGTTGCAGTTCATGAGGAACTCGCTACACAGGTAGTGCACATATTTAAATTGTACGCACTCAACATACTGAGATGCTAATGAAACTACTGGTGCTAGAACCTTGTCCACACAACACTTCCTCATCAGTTTTCTAACCAGAATTTGGGTGGCCACCTTCATTGAGGGGTTAGTGATACTAGAAATAGAATACCCACACGCTTTCTTAACAAGTTTGAACTTACCCTTCATCTTCTTGGTGAGGTTGCGCTCGCCTATCTTTCCACCAAATTCATTTACAGGATTCAACCCAGAGTGAGGTAACAATGTGATCCTATGGATCAGCATATCAGTAATCAGTATGGGCTAAGTCAACCATAGGCACCTGTCATGCACAAGGCACAACAACTCCTTAATGACTATCAAATTTGTAGTAGCATGGTGGTAGTGAGGCACCCATAGTAGGTTCAACAACTTTGCCTTATTTACCCCATGAATCCATTCCACTGGCTCTAGCGTAGTGACACATGACTCCTTGTAGAATACTCTCTTCATGAAGCTATCGGTAGCCAGGTGGGGAAACCACTCAACCTCTCCCAAATCTCAGTCTTGATGTTTCAGATGTGGGATGTGCACCAAGCACGAACCTTCAAAAGTGATTTTGTTTCTGGCTGCAAGGGTGTGTTCAGGAGGAATTGTCCCTTATCTGGGTCCTTCAGTACCTTCACCTTGCCTTGGCACAGAGGGATGTACTCTAGTAGCTTCAAAATGGGGTCTATCCCCTCAACATATATGTCTTCCATGCCCTCATCAGCCTCTAGGTCTACCACTTTGCCTTTCTCCTGCGCGGTCTGCTTTTCTTTCCATTGTGCCTGTGTGGTTGCATGCTTCCTTGGGGATTCACGCATCGACAACGTCTTCTTCTATTTGTCCTTATCTGGCATGGGAGCCTTTCTCGGTGGTGTAGGCTTCAACCTAGGTGACCTCAGCAACTTACGCACTGCTGTGGGAACCTCCATACTCATGACCTTAGGGGCATCGCCCTTAGAGGCAATAACACCCCCAATACTAGCAGTCTTAGTTAGTGCAAACATGATGCTGTTAGTGAAGTTCTGATAGGACTCATACATCAGAACTACAATAAAATATGAAAAGTGTTCATTCAATAGACAACAACACTCAGAAATTCTCAGAATGCAAAGTGTTTCTCACTAGACAACCATCTGTAATTTATAAGAAATTTTAAATTCAAATTCGACCGTTCGCCCCAAAATTTATTCATAAATGTGAGATTGGCAGCATATTTCCAGATATTTTAGACTTTATTTCAGCCTTAAATGCCTTAAATATTGGCTGCCTGCCCCTCTTAACCATCTTTTGGTAGTAAAATCATGAATAGTGACAGTAACAGTCCCTTTCTGGTGACGCTGCGCGGTCTCTCGTCCTATTGCGTAGCTCCCTTTGTGTGTTTGCTCACATTGTGACACCCTTCTATTCCGTACAGACCCCTCATCATGCATCTCTACAAACTGGGCAGTGTAGTTTATGGTGACATGCCTCCTTGCAGTTGCTTGGAGCGCTAAGACTATGCTACCGTCATATAGTCATCTGGTTGGATCCCCAGTGTATGGCTTCAATCGGCTGCCATTTACCTTTCTGGGAAATGGATCTCCATTCAATTTCACAAGCTGAATTGCTACACCATTGGTAACCTCCTTGATAACATATGGCCCTAGCCAATGCATTTGAAATTTTCCTAGAAATTTATCAAACTTGCTACCATATAATAAAAATAAATCATTTACCTTGAAGGTGCGCATTTTGATGTGCCGATCGTGCCATGCCTTTTTGCGCTCCTTCTAAACTTGTTTATGGAATCCAACCAAGAATCTATCTTCCTCCAGCTTTGTCAGTTGTGTGGGCCGCTCTTCTAAGGCTCCATGGTCCACCATTTCTTTCAACGCCACTATGCGTAGACTAGGCACAATATACTCCATAGGCATGAAATCCTCTATGCCATAGACCAGCCTAAATGGTGTCTATCATGTCAAATTTTTACAAGTAGTTCTATAAGCCAATAGCACCACTAGTACACACATGTCCCAATCATTGCTCTTCGCATTGTAGACTTTTGTCATCACATTCTCCAATATCTTGTTAAACACTTCCACTATCCCATTGGCCCGAGGATGATATGGCATGCTCTTTTGATGATAAACTTGGAACTCTTCCATCAATGCACTGATTGTTTCATTAAGGAAGTGCATACCGCAATCACTCATCAAAATCTTCGGCCAATCGAACTTGGTCAACACAGACTCAAATAGAAACTTCGCTATTGTTGCCCCTATACAATCCTTCATATGCTATGCCTTCGCCCATTAGGTCAAATAATCGTTCCCGATGATGGTGTATCGTTCACCTGTCTTCTTTCTTGGAGGCTGAATCAGTCCAACAGAATCAATCGCTTATTTCTCAAATGGTTGCAATGACACTTGCGGATTCAGAGGCAGCTCTTCCCTCTGTGATGGCCTAACCATCGTATGACATGCATCGCACACCATACAATATGCTTTGGAATCCTTATATATTGTCATCCACAACAATCTAGTGTGTAAAATCTTCTATGTTGTTGCTTTTCCTGCAAATTTGCCTCCCGCAGCTCCTCCATGAGCTTTAGCTAGGATACTACTACGTTTAAAATTAGGCACATATCATCGTAATATCTCATCCAATCCCATCTTATATAAGTGACCTGCAATAATAGTAAAATATGCCATGCACACCACCAATTCCTTCTTCCATTAACTTGTGTATCCTTCTAGAGCCATTCTCGTAGTCAGGAACTAGATGATGTCTACAAAATGATTGTCTGCCACACGCACCGTAAAGAGTTGCACATTAGGCATCCCTTTCTCCAAATTAGTAGGCTTCTCTCTCGTTTCAATGCGCGATAAATGATCTGGTTCAACATTCAATATCACTGGCTTCATAATGACCTCGAAATCATACTCCTGAAACAACAGCAACCATTTGCATATCCCCCCCCCCCCAACACAGGCTTGCTGACCAGGTACTTTAACGCATAATGGTCTATATACATCCTAAAATGTCCACCCAGCAA
Source organism: Pinus taeda (assembly GCA_000404065.3). Lineage (NCBI taxonomy): Eukaryota > Viridiplantae > Streptophyta > Pinopsida > Pinales > Pinaceae > Pinus > Pinus taeda. The sequence goes on from APFE031401375.1 coordinate 48,902, forward strand.
GTAATGCTTGAACTTTTGGAGCACGTACACCATAGCCAACCCTTCACACTCCATCATTGAATAGTTTTCTTTAGCCTTTGAAAAATTCTTGCTTGTAAAGGTGATCGGGTGATCCAATTCTCTTTCATTGGCCTGCGTCAGCACTACTCCCAACGCGATACATGATGCATCGAGATGCACATGAAATTCCTTCTTCCATTTCAGGAAGATTAGGATCAGTGCGGTGACCATCTTCTCCTTTAACACATCTAGGCTCCACTAAAATTCCTCATTCCAACAAAATGTGGCATGCTTCTTCAACAATTTTTCCAGCAGCATGGTAATCTGAGCATAGAACTTTATGAACTTTTGATAATCAATAGTATGACCCAGTTTTGTGTGCAACTTTTTAACACTTCTTGGCACCTCCAAATTAATTATAACTGTGATCTTCGTTGGGTCCACCATTAATCCTTGTCTGCACACTACATGACCCAACAAGATTTTAAAAGGGACGCAAAATAGACACTTCTTCAATTTTAGCATGATCTGATTCCTCCAGCGTGTATCCAGCATCAAGCACAAACTAGCTACATGGTGCTTGACCAGTTCAAACACCATCAAATCATCAAAGTATACCTCCAAAACCTTTTGAATGAACTCTTTGAACGTCGCAATGACTATGCGTGAAAATATTGTGGGTGCATTATTAAGTCCAAAAGGCATTACCGTATACTGAAAGCATCCCCACTTGGTTGTGAAGGTCATCTTACTCCTATCCTCTGGTGCGATCTTGATCTGATGGTACCCCGAGAACCCATCAATGAATGAATATGCTTCTTGTCCTCCTACATTATCCAACACTTCATCGGTGAACGAAGTTGGAAAAGGATCATGTACACAAGTATCATTCAGCTCCCTAAGATCTATGAATATCCTTATCTCATCCTTTTGATTCATTTCCTGAACTACCATGGGGCTTACCCAATCGGACTCCTCCACCGGTTCAATAATCCTTGGTGAAAGAATTTTATCCAACTCTAAGTAGACATTTTCCTTTCACTTAGGATTACGGTGATATGGCCTTTGTTTCACAAGCTTCACATTTGGTTTCAATGTTATCTTCACCACTCCTAAATTGCCTATTATCCCCTTCAAATTTGAAAACTTTGTAGAGAACAAATCCTGGTACTTGTGGAGAAACTCAGTGACCTTATCGACCATAGCATCATCCCAATAGTCCCATGTCTTTGCAAACTTTAGCTCCGCCTCTGTATCAATGTTCACTTTTCTAGTTTTCAATAGTGTGGTGATATCTAGATTCTCTATCTGCAGCTCCTCAACTTCATGATGACCCTCTGTCTCTGGGATATTAATGTTCCTTGGATCCTCCTCTTCTTCTTCCATAGTCACATTGTAGCACTCCTGCGCATGACACAGTTGATTGGTCCAATCTGGTTGAATCAAATCCAAGGGATCCTGCAGGATTCTGAAGATCGTTGCCTTGACCTCTTGAAATGGTTCATCAATACACTCGAATCCATCTTCAAAGTTGAATGTCATTGAGAATCCCTGTCTCAAAATATCCCATTCATCCACGTCGTGGCGGAGCCTTGCTTCCATGTACTAATTCATCGATATCACACTTAAATTGTTACAGAACAAATGTGCCCACTTTGATTGCGGTTCTACTCCATAAGAATCAATCCATTTTGCTAAGTGATTGCGCAGATCACTCCTCCCATCATATTTCTCTCTCAATCATACTTTTGGGCGACCAAATGCACCCTCATCATTAATTTGTATTCGCACCATCCAATAGAATTGCCCTTATGCATACCCCACCATCTTACAGGCATAACGTGCAGTTCCAAGTCCAAGGTTTGGAAGTGATGATTCTCTAGCACTTCCCTTTCAAATGCATCCAAAAAATTATCAATGTCAGTTAAAACATCATAATAAGGCAAACCTCTTACCTCTGATGATACATAATGTAGCAATTTGGTCATCATGTTACATCATACCGTAGAAAATTTGTGCAATCGATTATGCAATGTTCCAATCCCTCATCTGAATTTGATGTGCAAGAGCTTTCGCAGTCCCATGCAATACATCCATCGGTTGTCAGATTCCACCAATCTTGATCGTACATTGTTATCTTATAAATTTTTTCCAAATCATCGTCACTTTCATAGTCATGGATTGGTTCAGTATAGCGTGGTCCTTCTGCATGGTCCAAAGGCACTACTACGCAGAGTGATTTTCTTTCAAATGACATTGCCCATTTCTTCAAATTGATCAGCCCGTTCATGTCAATAACCCAGTAAATCCCAAGAAGTGTGGGGTAGGATTGCTGTCATCGCCAATCTCTATTTCTTTGAAATCCTCCAATGCACTCATGCCTTCAATATCTACTGTCTCTCCCTGCAATCTTCCCATGGGGATAATATTAGGCTGATTTTCCATCCTTACTTGAATAGGAGACCACTGCAGTTCAGGTCTCCCCATTCTCTCCCATGTTTGTTTTAGCAAAACATTCGCATCTGACCCAAGATCCAGAATACCTTGGTTCATTTCATATTCGCCTATTTGCGCGGTGAGCCTCATCTCATGCCCTGTTCTTTCCTTATGCTTACCAACTTTCCTAACCACACACAATCCCTTGAGAGTATTTTCTTTACTAGTTCATTTATTGATCAACTACTATAATCCTTTTACGGCCTTTCTATCACGTAGTAGCTTCATACAGGTCTCCAAAAGGGTAGTAAGCATGGATGGATCCATTTCTTCGAACTACTTATCCTGAATTCTTTAGGTAGAAGCCGCAACGAAGCTTTTCTTTGCTTTCATGAAGGTCTCTTTTGTGCATTCTAAATCAAAGCCAAGCTTATCTAGAGCTTTACAGACCCATTCACATTCTTTTGGCTTATTTCCTTATGTTCATTAGCCCTCATCCCACTTTGGAGCATGATATTTACATTAGGATCCTCTTTGCGGGGTTCATCCCTCATCATCTGTAGGCTCTGGGTTGGTTGTTGAGGCTGTGTCCCATTTTCGTGCATCTTAGCTATTAATATAGGACAATCTTCTATTTCTTGGTCAAACTAAGTATAGTATCAGCAGGACAGGCACATTAGGTTTGTACATTCTTGCATGTAGTGTCTTCGTCCTCCACAATTGTAGCAAATAACTTTTCCTCGACCTCTCGCAAGTCTTCCTACACCTTGGCCTCGTTTGCACCCCTGATATCCTCCTTGCGCTCCCCTAGCACCTTAGTCCAAAGGCCAATTTTTAGTCTGCAACCGATACGTGGGTGTTTTGTCCATCAGCAGCTCATAACTACGACAATTACGCTCATCATGACCCACTGATTTTTCGAGGTTGTAGAAGAGTTGTTGTGGTGTTTGTACAAATTTCTACAGCAACTGACAATTTTTTGTCACATGTTTTCCAGCTACCTCACAGATAGCACATAACAACGTAGGCCTTGTACTTGGCCCTGCTTGAGCTTTCAGCCTCAGAGGCATCGGCCCTCCTCCTACAAAATAATTTGTGAAGACATGGAAATGATCTTTATCATGCCCATAACTCTTACATTTCAAACACCAAACTTCTTTGCACCTCAGGCCGAGCCGCTCTATCTTTCTTCAAAATTTGGGACTCTAGGAAAAGATTCTGCAACTCCACGTGAATGTGTTGAACTCCCAAAGCAACATCTTGAATTGGTGTCTCATGCAATCTCATTGCAATCTCCGGGGCTTCTACCTGGGTCCCAATCTTTTTTTGTGATAAAGAAACCCTTAAATGAGGTAAGAGCAAAGCCACAAACCATTCACGGTGCTTCCCATCCGTAAGATTCATGTTAGCTTCATGGATCTTGCACTTCAATCTCTGATCCAGCTCCCAGGGTGTCTCGCCAGGCTTCATGATGATTTCCCTGAATCCTACGATTGATTGTGCTTTAGACTTGGGTCTATTTAATTCCTTATTCAACATAGTCTAGATGTATTCCAATGTAGCTGTCAGGTTAGCGGTCTAGTACTTGATATACCATGTTAGCGCATGATCCTGTAAATTAGTAACCAACATTTCTTTCCTCATTTGATCATCTATAATGTTCTGGGCTTGCCACACAACATTTGCAATGAACCAAAACTTGTCCGGGTCCTCATTTTCCAAGCCCTTGAAAATGGGAAACTTCACTGTATTTTCCATATTGAATGGTGGCGGAGGTGGTGCCAATGTGGGCGAAGGTGTATGTGGTGGAGGTGAAGATGGAGGTGGTGTGGGTGGATGGTGTATTCGCAGGAACCCTTGCCTTATTAGTTGGAGAGCACTCTGCGATGAATCCTGTGTTGCTCCTTCGCCATCAATCATAGGGGGCTAAATCATAGGGCTATATTAAGGAATTTTTCTCCTTTTATCCCTGAATAAATTTCAACTTTGCATAGCTCCAAACAACAAGGTAATTGCATAACCCACTTTTCACATAAGAGAATTTTAATCCAAGTTAAAAGACCTTAAATACTTACCTCACGGTCCCTTGAAGAAGTGTCGCTCCGCTTCAATGTAGCTAACCAATTTATTGACCAAGAATTCTATCACAAACCCTTTGATGACACGATCAAGCCAATTATCGACGATGCACCCGATCTTACCTTCAGAGGCTTCCAATATTCGCACTAACTCCGGGGTCCACATTATTGGACCGTCAAGCCTCCACCTTCCACGTCCATCCGCAAATTTAGCGATCCACTCGTATAGCTTGATCAGGAAGGAACATAAGAAAATTTCATGGATCTTTGTGTACAATTACCTTTCCAACCATTGTTCTTTAATCAATCATGGATTTCTGTTTTCTTACACTCCGAATTTGTGGATCTTTCTATCCAACCAGTCTTCAATTTCATTCTTAGCTGGATTCCAGTGTTTCAACATCATATATTTCTTTATGCAAGTCCTAGTCCTAGCAACGAAACCATTTGTTGGCTTAGTAGGTCCTGACCTAGGTTTAGAGTTAAGTTTTCCAAATAAATCCCTACACTACTGGCCCTTTCAGCATCAATCCACAAAGCGCGGACTGAAGTCTCACTCGATGAAGTATGGGTGGATGTTGCAACCAATTTTTCACACCCAAAGATGATTATGATGTTGTTTTATGCCCTAAAACTTCCTTTACACAGATTGATAAGCCCTTAAGGCTTATCGATATAACTTCCTGTTATCAACCTCCAGCCCTTCGCGAAGGTCTACGACCATCTTCTATAGACTCTAAACATGTAAATCCACCACTTACATGCCTCTGTAATTACTCCTAAGTTTGCTATTACCCAGATCAGCTTAAGTGTCTAATATCTTTAACATGTATTAAGATATTCTTCGCATAAAAAAATATTATTACTTGCATTCATATAACATTGTAAACCATGCAGAATCATGCATCAATACAATATTAAATCATAAACCCAATATTCATCAGAACATAAACACATTCATTCATAACAAAAGTAAATGGACAAAACACAGATATTTCTAGAATAATATTTGCTTACATACTCAAGACTACCCTATACACTTAGCTTTAGGGGTCTGGGCACACAGATGCAAACTCTACTCCGGGCTTCTGCACACAGTTGTAGAGCCTTTATTCTACTCTAACAATATTTTCTCTTCACTTCTAACCATTACTCTCACCAAAATCAACTATCTACTACTTAGACTCTCTAAGACTCTCCTTTTTATACAATCCCATAGTCCATAGACCATGGGTAGGTCTATACAAGTTGACACAATCTTACATAAAGGAAGGGAAAATCCCTTTATGACAGTTACTATCTACTTGCTCTACAACCACAACTTGTGGAGACTTTACACTCTACATAACAAAACTTGGTCTTTTTGCCCCAAAACTTGGCTTTTGCCCCAAAATTGACCGCAGGGGACCCTGTCCCAACAAAGGTCAAACTGTGCACAAATGTGAGGTTGAGATTAAAAGTGTAGATGAAAATGGGAGGTCAACTATTTCAAAAGAAGGTTTATTTATATAATTATCACAACCACATCAATAAATGTGGTTGATATATTCCACCATATATGAATCACATATACAATGACATTAATAAATTTGGTAATATACACCAATAAGCATCAATAATGAAATCTATACTAAGATTCTTCTATATTTAATAACTTCTTCCAAAAAAATAAAAATAAAAATTATATTGTTGTAAAAATATAAATTAAAAATAATAATTTGAAAAAAAAATTTTTAATTTTTATAAATGAGAAATTTAATTTAATAAATATGTACACAATTAACTTACTCTATTTTCATCCATTAGATACATCAAAATCTACTATAACTAAATATACCCAAAAAATAAAAAAAAAAAAAAATTCGTAAAATATATTATATATTTATATTATTATAGTTGTCATGTTTAGAGAGGTTTAGTCCATAGCCAATGAACCATCAATTATAGCAGCGACAAAGAAGAGATCAAGGTTGATTTTTGTAGTGTGGATCTGCTACAACCTTGTTGTAGTGGCTACAACCTTGTAGTAGCGGCTACAACCACCCTCCAAAAATTTGGCTTACATGCAAATTTCGGAGCCTACCTTGGATCTTGCGATCGATCGTTCTTTCGTCACATGTTGGTAAGTTGATGATCTCACACTCCCCTCCTTGATCTTAAGAGTTGTTCATGTTCTCATCTTTATGAATCATGTGTCATGTTTGTACATAGTGATTGTTGCTTGTCATGCAAATGGAATGTTGTTTTGCTTTAAGGGAAATCTTGTGTGTATGAGTTGTTTTCATTACATAGACATGTTTCACACTCACTTCACACACTCTTGTCATGAAGGTTGTTGCATCAAGCATAATATGTTTTATAAATTCTAGATGGTCTACATTGTATCAATAATTGTTCATATGTGATCATAGTCGAGTCCTATCAATGTTTACATTTGTTCCTTGATCTCACACTTAGCCAATTTCCTGAGCAACCTAGCCTCATCCAACTTCCCATAAATGTGCACTTTGCTTCTGAAACCCTTGATATTTTTCCCTTCCCTGCTTGAACTGTGTAGTGCGCAAAGACACCAACCTCCCATGGCATCCAAAATTAGTTGTTTCCTCGAGTGTCCTTCCCCTAACTAAAACCCAGTGTTATAAAAAACTGAACAAAATTGTCCCTCAGCTTCTTAGTTTGTCTTGCAACCTAAAACTGCAAATATGTGTCCTCTCAGAACCCATCTTGTAACAGTGTCATGCATCTAGAAATTGCATAGCATTGCCTCTCATATGCCTGGGCTACGCTACACTCAGAAACTTTGCAGAGTTGTCCTCTTAGGACCTGATCATGTAGTAGTGTCATGTGCCTCAAAACTGTGCAGTGTTGTCTAAGATGTCATGTATGTCTTGCATGCAGAAACTATGCAGATGGGCCTCCCAGGGCCTCATTCTGACAACAGTCACTGCCTGCTATAACTACACTGATTTATATTTCAGTGACTATAGGAAAACGTGACAACATAAGATAACTCCTAAGGATTTGAGGAGAAGGACCAAGAGACTAAGTCATGGAAAAATATCAGGACTGCATGAAAACTCATTTGGATGCATGTTCATCTTGAGGGTAAGTATGGTAAGTAAAGAACACCTTTTGAAGTACATCTCTAAGTTGAGTTTACAGGACTGCTTATCATTGTCATATCATCTTGTCTTTAGTAACATGCATGTGTGCAAACACAAAATTCATTTCATGCATTTCCTCTACATGTCTTCCTTCCTTTTTGCTTGTTTGACCAATTGTCGTCTTTGGCATGCTGATTGCTATGTCATGCTTGTGACCTTGTTCTGGTGATATCGAAGATCTGTCTTTGTGTGCATGAGTTGTTCCAGCTATTGAAAAACCCATCTTACTCACATAAAAAGTTGTAGACACTATTGCGTAAGTGTCATCACTATCGTTCAATGACTCATCTTAAGTGTCGCACTTGTCGCTCTCACCTTTAGACGGTCGCAATGATCACATTTTTTCTTGTTGGTTTGAGGTGCCTTTTCGTCAAGTCATGTTAAGTGTCTGTTCACAAGGTCATATATACATGAGTTCACTCACTCAAACACTTAACCATTTTTCTCGAAAATCTGTCAATTAGACAACCTTCCATCAACCAAACCTTCACTAAGCTGCACTACATAGTCTCAGTCCTCTCTAACCATACATTGTTCCCCAGAACTCTATAGAGCTTGAGGTTGTCCTCCCAGGCAGCCCGCACTATGAAATTATCGAAATGAGCCAACTGAATGTCTCCCAGAACTATGCAAAAGTTGTCCAATAATCCATTCTAGTATGCGCTTCCCGTAAGAGCATCCACAAAGCCTCCCTCTAGTCAACCAGAAGACCTAACTTGAGTTGCAATCTAGGGATGCACTTATCCCCAAAAATGCACAGTAGTTGTCCAACTTGCCTATCTGCACTGCCTACACAAACTGCACAGACATGAGGAACAAACCTCTGTTGTCTGTCACTATAATGTCCTAAGAAATTTCACAGTTTTTCTAGGAATTCCCCCTACTAGCCTGCTCTGCTCTCTTGCTGAAAACTACGCAGTTTTCACTGAGAGTCCTTCTTCCGCTCCATACTCCACTCAACCCAAAAATTGTGCAGTCATGTCCTGCCTTAACTGTCTCCCAGAACTATGTAGTACTAACCAGTAACTCCCGCAACCTAATCCCAGTCTCCTCCAAAAAATTGCACAGTTTTCACTGCTAGTGCTTCCTGATGCCCGCATTCCCTCCCTAAGAAAACTGTGCAATTCTACCTCCTAGCTCAGTCCTCTCTTGTAGATGTCATTTTTTTCTCAGACTGCTCAAATCAACCTCCCAGTGACCTCTGCTAGTCTTTCTTGACAGTGCCCCAGAGTCTCACATCCAGGCTTGAGCTATGCTCTGCACAGTCTCAGTACCTTGTCCTCCGTCCTGGTCACCCATACTAATCATAAAAAACAATGCATCATGGTAGATTAGGATATTTCTGGATTTGATGTTGTCTCTTCATGAGTGATTGCAAAAGCAAGTAGATGAGTGGAACATGGAGCGACAATGAATGAGATGAAGAAAGAGCGCATGCTAGAAGATTTGCTAGTGGTTGGATGAACACGTGAAGCATACCAAGTTGAAAGTGAAGGAGATAAATGCACATGCATGAACCATCAAATGAATATAAAGACCCTCAAAGACCCCACAGTCTTCGTCATGCGAATGTGAAGATATGATACACCAAGAGCATACTCATCACCCAGCAGCGTAGTAGCTCAACATGGACACCAGAGTCAGCATGTTCATGTTAGCAGTGTCATGTCCAGTTGTGTCATGAGTCATCTCAGCCACATCACTACTTTGGGCCATACTTGCTATAATCAATGTAATGTAACATGGAAGTCCAAGAGACTCATGGATGAAGTTGAAGAGTCATCTAAGTCAAATAGTCATGAGGGAAGTCGAAGAGTCACAAGGGTCAGTTTCACCCTTGGCTATATATACTTCCTCATTTGTACATGCAAAGGAATTATAACATATTCTCCTCCCACATAGCCTTGAGAGTCTGTAATATTTTCTTTGAGAAGCGAGTAGTGGCTCCAACGCTCCACTACTGGGGCTAGTGATGTATGGTGTACGAACGCGTCTTGGAAATTTAGCTTAATTCAGAATCCTATCACGAGCCAACACGTTTTCATGCATGTGTTATATTTATTTGTAAGGCTATTATTTAAATGCTTGTAGTGCATGTTTGCTTAACTTGTACTAGGATAGTTGAACTACTTAGGTTATTCTACTGCATATATTGCTGAAGATGTGTTGTAATGGTTGCAATTGCTGTCTCATCCATTTCGACTACTCCTTTAGACACTAGATAGATTAATTCTTGTATATTTGTTATAATGATTGTCACGTCCGTGTGGACTACTCTGGTTGGTGTCGCACGTGTTATTCATTTACCTTAGCATTTGTGACTACCGCATCTGTGTGGACTACTCTTCCGAAGGCTGCACATATTATATTATGTTGTGTTAGTATCTACCTGAGTTGGGACTACTCCCTCTCGACCAAAGACTCACCTTCACCCTCCCCCTCTACAATGAAGGAAGTTAGACACAAGTAACACTAAGCATTCCATAGGCACACGTACCTCAATTTTTGAAGACTAAGTATATCACTCTGATGTGATGACCAGCAAGAGATGAGACATATCTGTAAGATAGTGGAAACTGGGCAATCATACTAGATGGGGATATTACACCAAATGGTGTGAGGTTTAGTTTGGAATTCATACTGGGGAGACCCACTGAATGTTGGCAGATCTAACACCATCAACAAACCTCCCATGTTTTTTGGTAAGAAATTTGAAATATGGTTTGTTAAGATGGAAAATTTTCTACGTTGCAAATATTTGTAATATGGTATTACGAAGAATGATAACCCCCATGATGAAGTAAAAGATGCGTTAGCTTTGAGTTTCATTCAACAAGAAATGGATCAAACAATTTTGTGTAAGGGGGCAAAAGCTACATCTTCCAAGAAAGCATGGAAGATCCTTGAAGAATAATTTGTTTGAAGGGGGGTGACATGCAACAACATGTTATGTCATAGGCAAAGAAGTCTATAATAGTAGCAGAAGAGAGTGAATACATTGATGGATTCCACTTTGTAGCTGCATAGTGGAATATGAAGAATTCTTAGGAAAAGGTTGTATAGGTGGTTGAAGCTTCCATTGTAGCAAAAAGAAATGAAACTGAAGATGAAACTACGGATGAAGCAGTCTGCGATCCAACAATACTTGATGATTTCAAAGAAGATGAAAATGAAGTGAATCAATGGTTTTTGATGAGTGTAAAAATTGACAGCATTATAGTGGAGGATAGTCTCATTCCAATAGAAAAGGTAGAGAGGAAGGAAGAAAACAAAAAAACTCTCTCAGTAGAGAAAAATGAAAAGAACCAATATGGTTCGTGTTGTGACCTTTCATGTAAACTTAACCATGTTTTCTAGTATGCATGTGTTCAAGATAAGATGGAAGGCTAAGTTGAAAAACAAATTTGTTGATATTTTTGATGCATATTTGAAGCAATGAAGAATGGACTGAGAAGCCAATTGAACCAATTGATGATAGTATTAAAGAAATAGTTGGGATAAAAGAATTGAATGAAATGGAGAATGAGAAAAATGGGAGTAATTATGATTTTGATTATGATTTTACATGTAATATTAATGATGGTATTGAGTGTGCAAATTATAGGAAAAAGTAAACAATACCTGATGATGAAAGTGAAAGGATAGACAATGTTTGGAGAAGAGGAAGAAAAAGTTGAGGAAATATTTCAATTTTGGAGTTTTGAAGAAATTAAATTTTACTATAGGCTAATGATATGGCATTAGTCAAGTGATCAGGTGTATTATAATGATAAATTGAATTTTCATTATCAGCTTGATGATAGTGTGCCCAAATAGAAGTGGTCCACATGTAAGAAAAATATTGAAGAAGAAAGTGGTGAGAACAAGCTCAAGAAGATTGATTTAATTTTCAGAATGTTAACAAGCAAAGTCAAGAAGAAATTGTAGCAATAGAAGGCGAACAAGCATGGAGATTTAAACAAGAAATCAAAGCTAAAAATGCAGTTGAAGTTAAAACAATTTAGAGGCTATAGCAATTGGAAGAAACGGAAGAGAAAATCCAACATTATTTAAGTTTTTTGTCTATGTAAAATCCTAAGCCTAGTTAAGACTTAGACTAGCAGGCATGTTTAAGATATGATGAGTCATGTTTAATTTAGCACGAGTAATTAAGGAGGATTGTTAGAATAAGTAATTACTCCCGCATGCAGAAAAATCTAGAAATATCCAAGTCTAATGTGAGTTTGCATGAAGTAGTTAGCCAAAAAAAAGTGAGTTCTAGTGCGAGTTTGTATGAAATAGTAAGTTGGAGTTAGCTTTAGTTAAGGAGCTGGTTAGAAACTATAAATAAAACCCATTGGGTTTAATTGTATTGATTGAGTTTGTCATTAATAAAATATTAGAGCTACAAATCCTAATTTATGGTATGCATATTTTGTTTTTTTTACTCTGCCTTTCTAACATCTACCTCTATGGTGGTATTTTTCTTTTTCAGGTCAAGTGTTTTGAAAAGATTTGGTATTTTGTTTCGATGTTCAATTTAATAAGTTTGCATGTTGATTGTTTGATGAAATATTTGTTGATCATAGAACATATGTTTGATAAGGTGTTGAGGTTAATATTTAACTTGTAGGCTATGAAACTTATTATATGGGTGAGCATGACTTGTTGGCATCTCTTTCTGGTGCTTTGGCAGTAGATTTATTTTTTATGTTAAGCGTTTGTTGAAAACTTTGATATTTTATCTTGGTGTTCTATTTGACAATATTGTAAGTCGAGTCCTTCAGTAAATATTAATTTAATATAAGTATTTGAATATTTTTTGGCATTTTAAAGTTATATTTAATTTATAGTAATTTTTTTTAGGTGTTTTTGTCAATGAAAACCTTAAACATGCGGGTGTATTATTTAGATTTTATGGTGGTTGTATGTAACACCCTCCTCCCACATTTACCCAATTTAACTGGTCCACCTAGGTAAACATGTGACGAATAGAGTATGATATGAATAAACTCCCCAAATACATTTAAGGAAGTAGAACCGACATGACAAGATTAATCTGACCTTCGACACAAGCCACAAAACCTCCAAGAGCTAACCAACCATTCCATGTGGCCAACCCCTATGACAAATTGCCTTTTCACTACCCTAGAGCCTCGGTCGCTCCGATGACAAGGCATGCATGCAACTAGGAACCTCTAGTCCCTCCCAAAGCAACGAATCCATGCGACTATGACCTTTCTCAGGCAGTTTTGTGCCAACGACCCTAGATTTTGTGCCACCTTTTTAGATCTAAGGCTCAGGCCACTACCCAGAACTTCATGAAACTTCTAGAAATTGTAAATAACATTGAAAATAATTAATAATGGAAACATTTGACCAATGAATTGACTAAAACCCTACTATCCAGCACATGAATTTCGTCAAACATGTCACAAATATGTAATCTATAGGTCACAACAACAAATATGAACATAGGGGTCTCTTATGTATCTGAGATTCATAAGGATGCATTGATGCCTTATCATAATAGATGCATTATCATCTATTAGGTCATATATCCATTGTTCATTCATTTTCTAATCAAAACACGATGTGAGCCATATATCAAGACTACCATAAAACATCCTCATAACCAACATATATTCAACGAAAATAATAAAGATATAAAAATCATATAAACCACATATGAACAAGTACATTTACACATCAAATAAAATAGGAAAGTATCTCTTATTAACATATGAAAAATAGCACTAGGTCTACAACTTCCACATACCACCCAACCATAAATTGGCTGAACCAAATCTTTCTTTCAGCCAATCACCCTCATGCCATATTCCAAGCATGAATGTGGGATATCATGAAACATCCCAATGAAAACCAAACCAAGGATTCCAAAGTCCAAACGACCTCAACCCTCAACCAGTAATTCAACGTCATGGTCGGACATCACTAACCATCTCGAGATTGGTCTCTACCCAAGCTATCTAGGGCTTTAGCGTGTTTGTTCCAACTAGGGCTTCCAGGACTAGTAACTCAACCCACAACTATTATCGGGCTTCTATAGAATTTGTTGAAACAGGGCTTCCAGGACAAGTAACTCAACCCACCAAGGGCTTCCAGAGTGTTTTTCCAACTGAGGCTTCTAGGACTAGTAACTCAACCCAAGTTGTTACAGGGCTTCTAGAGTGTTTCTTCAACCAAGGCTTCTAGGAACTAATAACACAACCCACAGTCAAAGGAACATGACAACCAACCAAAAAAATATATATAAAACCCACAACACCATGGATATCGAGGAAATGGAAAGGCTAAGAAAATCCACTATCAATTCAAAAAATCCTCCATGCCAATGACAAATCATGACCAAGAAACCACATGCATGTTTCATGCATGCCAAAACTAGAAAGGGAATCATACATGTAACTCGATACCTACAAGAAAAACCCATTCTAGATGTTTATCCTGATGTCCTCTTGCATTTTCCTAATTTTTCATTTTGCTTCTTACTCCAAACCCCAAGTATGACACACTCCTTCAATAGTGCTCCAAGAAACTCTGTGTCCCAGAGTATGAGAGAGAGAGAATAGAATGAGAGCTCTGATACTAAACTGATAAAAGCTAACATTGACAAAAAAATACAAACTGGTCCTCAAAAGACCTTTTATTGATGAGGCCACTATTTTCTTCCATTTTCCATTATTTTCTTTCATTTTCCTCCTCATATGAAACCTGCCCCCTTTCACCTTCCTTTTCTCCTAATTTCCATCATTTTCATAAATAAATTCCAAATAATGTCTCTTTCCTTTCTAAACCCATTTCCATTGCCTTTGCCAATTTCCTTATCCATAATAAACCAAATGAACACCCATTAGTATGTTTTTCCCACTATTGGGTTTGGAATATGTGTCTAATGTCCTTGGTGTTATATATATATTTTACATGATTTTTGAACCGGGGTTGTTACAGAACCTTCCCCCTTGGAGGAACACCATCCTTGGTGTTCAATGACACCTATAAACCAAAAAACTGTTGGAAACAAAAAATATTTCTTACGGATATCCATAACACAACTCGTTGTTGTATATATAATAACAACCATATATACTTATGAACATTTGCTTCAACCAACAAATAATCACATTGTCTATGGAGCTTTATAAATCCATCTCGATATAGTATTTACAATAATATACACATATGCATATATGCACATTTTCTCAACTAACAAATAAAAGGATATAATTCTTGTATAAAAAACAAGGGAATCCCTTAAAGTAATACAGGGATTCACCTCCTTCTATGGAAGTCCAGAATCCACTGCCAAAGTCAAATCTGCATCCCATGTTGAGCACTATAATCTTACACTGCATTCCTCTCAGTGGACAATTACTAGCTCAATGTTCGAGGGAACACTCCCAATCTGCATATGATTCTATTTGGCAATTCTAATGACCCAAAACAAATCCATGCCTGACCTTCCCTTCTCTGCTACACAGTCCCTCGGGAAATCTAGTCACTCGCTTTTGCGCTGTGACACACCTTCCAAGTTCCATGTGTATTCCATTCTCTGCTACACAGTCCCTCGAGTGACCCCTCCCTTGGCAATTTTTCCTTGCATCGGAAGGTCCAAAAAATAAGGCATATCCCTTCCTTAGAACCATCATACTGGTCATAGCATGCTCTTGGAAATAAATGGACACTATTGGGTACTAGTGTCCCACAATATCCCTTCTCTTGAAGTTCTTTACCATCATATTACTATCTCTTCCAATTCCTTTCATTGATGCTACTAATTATTGCAGTCAATTTCAACCACCCAACCATGCATTTTCATGCTTTCCTATACCAAGCACATAACTTCCATTAGATTCAAAATAAATTGAAATAAATTCACATAATACCTTATCAGTACTTCATCAACAAGGTACACCTTTAATTCTTCTTACTTCATATCACAACAAGTAAAACTAGTTGTTTAATCAAATTGTCATGTATAAACATGTCACATCTGGTTAGCTCAAATGAAACCATCATAAATCACATGAAAGAATCATAAACCATAATCATAAATCACATGTAACCATCATAAACTAGAATAATATATCACATGCATAACAAAACCAATATAGAATATTGATACTTATCCTTTGTCCTTTTTGTATGCACACCTAATTGGTTTCCACACCCAACAAACACCCACTTCCTTCTCTTTAGCCACGTACACATACACAGTGTGCATCACACACACACAACCACACATAACATAAAACATCGTAAATACATTCACCTACACCTGACATACAAAACATACACCTACACCTGTCTTACAACACAACACATACACTTGCATATGGTGTGTGACACAACACATACACCTACACCTGGTGTACAACACAACGGAAATCCCTGTATCCGGTCTACGACACAACACATACACCTACACCTAGTGTACACCACAACACATACACCTACACCCGGTGTACAACACAACACAACACAACACATACACCTACATGTTGTGTATGACACAACGCATATACCTACATCTGGTGTATAACAGAACACAACACATATACATACACAAAGTAAAACGAAATGAATACACATGCCATGATGCCATGACTACATAATGCACATTTGTAGTACTGCATGTACATAACACAACATGTACAACATGCAAACAATACCACATGTACACTAGTACCACATGTATAACATGTACACAACGCCCATGTACACAACACCACCTGAACAACGTGTACACAACAGCACATGCACGACATGTATGCAACACCACATGCATGACATGTACACAACGCCACATATCCAACATGTGCAGAACACCATATGTACATAACACTTCATAAAAAACTTGTACACAACACCATATGTACATAACAACACATATCCAACACACACATGTACCATATGTACACAGTGTTGCATATGCAACACGCACACAACACTATAGGTACAACATGTACAATAGATACACAA
>APFE031401375.1:71855-95086 GCA_000404065.3 Pinus taeda
ATATATATATATATATATATCTTCCTATAATCAAGAAATATTCTAAAATATCAAGAAAATTGGTACATCTATCCTAACAACCTAAAACTGATTAACACCTTAACCTCAAATTTGTCATTATTACAAAGGCCTATTTGGTTAAAACACCATGTTAACAAAATAGTGAAACCAAAAAAAATATTCTAAGTTCTTGACACTTGTATTTCATCAAAAAATCCTAATTTTATACAAACTACAATTGAGGGAATCTCTTCCCCTTCAGATAATTACATGATCCTCTTAGGTCTACACAAAAATGGATTTCCTAGGTTTGGTGCTCCTACATCAGACTCCCTAGGAATAAATTCCATGGCCTCTTGGTCATAGGATTTCAATTTTATCACTCTTCTTAGGTCCCATATATATTATTTCTTTTGTCCAGATGTTTGGCTGTATTGTTGCTTCACTACTAACCTTAGTCTTACAAGATACCAAACTTGATTTCACAGTAACCCATCAGACTTGTTAAGGTAAAATCACATAGTTAGTTGTATTCTTTTGTTGGCTACCCTTCTCTTCTTCTTAAATATTCTCTTGGAAATCCTTTTCATCAACATCCATATCATGTAAATCTCGTCATTTAACTATATCCTCCATTTAAATTTGTTGCTTCCATATCTCATGTCATACGATGGAAACTTCTTCCTCTTTTCATTATCCTCTTTTGGTATATGGAATTTAATTTTTATTTCCATGAGACATTGTCATCCTCACCTCTTCTCCTTTGGAAACTGCAAACACATAATCACTTTGGAAATAAAAAAAATCTCTCTTCTCTAGTCCACCATTCCAGGAATTTAACCTCTTCAAAGTTCGTGATAATTGCATCCAAATGTTGTTGCTGATAATTTATTTTAACCTTATTTTGGCTATCAATATAAGGAAAAATTGTCGTACTCATTGGTTATTATAATCATACTCCAGTTACTACATTGGTTGTCTATGTATGGCTTTCTCAATGATTCACTTTATGAGACAGTGTTATTTCATCTTCCATTTTAACGAGCTTTAAATTATTTCCTCCCCCAATGATTTGAGGATGTATTCCTTCATATTATCCTATCATTATGATAGTTGTATGTGACTTTCCTCCTTCATCACTTTTGGGTCCCACATCCATTCACAACATGTGATATTTAAAAATATAAGGCTCTCTAGCCTCATTCGAGATATTTAATCCCATATCTTCAAGTTTATTTGAACTATCCTCGTATACATGAGAGTCTCATTCAGTATCTTATCATTGTCTTCCTCTCTCCTAAAAGTCACAAAACACTTATTCAACACTAGTTCACATGTTTCATCTTCTTACAATTCCAATTTTTCATGTTGAATACACACCTTTAAATATATTGTCCCTTCTTCTAGGATATTTAACTATTCATCTAAATCTACAAAATTAACTTGAACTGGATTTGTAGACTATATGAAATTTTCATCCCTTATCTATAATTCCTCTAAGAGGCTTGTCTTTTCCTCAATGTCTATGATCATTTCCTCTAAATGTTGACGTTGAAGTTCACCTCCATTTTTAGGAAATGACATAGATTCTGTCTCCTTAATCATAGATTCACGTTCACTATCTCACTTTGTATCTACAAGAAAATGATCAACATGCCAATCAAAGTTTATTGTCATGCCTTTAGATGGTATGGGTATTTCTCCTTTACTAGCTACTTGTAAAAATTCCTCATCATTGGTTGTAATTTCTCCATCTTCCTCAATTTGTAGCTACAACTCTTCCAAGAACTTAATTTTTTCATTATGATCCATGAGAATTATATTTGAACATTGTTTAACATCTACCTTGTCCACTTGTAGATATTCGTTTTTTAGAACTATGTCATTATCTCTATACCCTAAGGGCAATCCTGCATTTTCTTCTTCCTTTATGACAATTTTTAATGATTATATACCTTCATGATCTATATGACCTTCACATGAACACATTTGATTATTTTAAAAACATGAGACTATTGAGCCTTTTCTAATTCTCCTAGCATCATCTATTGTTGGTATAAACTTTCCATACATTTCATGGGACTTCCATGAAGCCTCACATCATCAGCCTCGTCATCATTTTATCGAAGGAGTGATCCTTGTTTTAGTTCATAGAGGTAAAAGTTATCCCCTTCATACTCAATTTCTGAAAGTTCTTTCTTCTCCAATGAGGCACTCAAACCGTGTTTCAAATTTTCTTATAGTGTAGTCCATTTCACCATTTTCCTCCTTAACACCCAACCATGTCTTTAGTCTCTTTCATTTTCTTGTACTAGTTGCATTAGTATGTTGACAATTTCCTTTCACTCAACAAACGCTTTTCCAAATTCCTTTTGAAGCATACTTCTCATTCGACTTGGGATATTCCTTTCCTTTATTTCAACTTGCACTTGAACCTTTATAATTAATATCAGTAGTCACATTCCTTCCTCCTTTATGAGCTTCATGTGGCTCATTAGGAACTGTAATCAAGCCTTGGCAACAAGTCTTCTCCATTAGTTGGTTATCCCAATACCTCACTATGCCTTCTCTATATCTTAGCCTTTTGGAATTCTTATGGTTCCCCACTCTAGAATATATTGAGGACTCCTTGCTCTTGTAGGCTTCTACACCTACTATTCACCTCTCTCGGGAAATTATCTTGTTCTCCTCACTTCTCTTTAAGGACTTTCTATATCCTCTTCTCCTTTCCATCCTCAGTTGGAGCACCTTTGTTCCAACCTCTCTATTGCAAAGGCTCTCTACCACAACTCCTTTTTCTCCCGTTGCTACCTATAATTGTCAACTTATTCAGTAAGTTAAATTAAAACCATAAGACCATGTTTACCTCCAAGATCTCTTCAACACTAAGATCTTTTTTCATTCACTAGCACCAATGGTTCCTCTTTGTTTGTGTCCATTTCCTCCATTTATTCTTCACTCATTACTCCAATATGTTTGGACTACAATTTTTCCAAATCTGTGTATTGCTTGGTCGATAATCTCCTCAATATGTTATGTCCCACTTCTTTCTCTAATCTATGTACTAAACTTTTAATTCCTTGTTCTACATGTAATGTTCTAGTACTTCCAACCACCTCCACTTTCCATAGATCTCCCTTGGTATGCGATTACAATAAATTCAAAATTCGAATAACTGATAAAATAAAGAATTTCTTATTGGACTTAAGTACAGTTTAACACACATATTGCATTTTTAGTTATTACTCATGCAAAAGAATATTGTAGGCTCATCACATGATATTATTTAATACACTTAGATTCATTTCGAATATGAACCTTGACTTCATTAAAATGGAGAGATATGTTCATAAGACTTAACAACCTATAACTAAATCTCATAACTCTTACCTTGAAGTATTGAGACTAGCATATAGGCAAAAAAATCATCAACCATCTCAGTATATGAGTGGATCGACTTTACCCTTTAACTAATTTTAAGTATGATTTGGGTGTGTTCTCTGACTCACTCCTACCTTCTCTCTCGTTGGATGCAATTTTCTCTTCTATTCACTTATAAATACCCAAAGAATGAATATTTCTCTCTAATACCACTCTGGTGTAGCCAACATGCCTCTCATGATGTAACCCACTAAATTCTGGGTTGCTTCATTTTAAGTGCTTAGAGATTTATCCAACTAAATATTGCTTCCCAATGTTGCGCCCATCAACCTAATTCATCACAGTCACTTGTGTGACTCTACGTGCCTCCTTGTGAAATATATCCTTATGTAGGTCTTACCATGACGTTTGGCCTTTCACTCCTTCAACCTTGACTGTTCATAGTTAATCCTTAGCACAAAATCACTCAGACCTTACACTCCACTCATAAGTTGACTGTGGTGATAACCAAGTGCTTCCACTATGAGATGGCCCACCAAATCAACATTCCCTATTAAACAAGAGAATCGACGATGCCAGTGAATTGCAGGGAGGGGAAGAGGTGGGGCAGTAGTGTACCTAGTTATGTCAACATGTGTGGGTGAGGGGTGTCCGCACTCAAAGTTCCACTCAAGTTTCCACTCTATCAATCGAAAGATTGGGATTCCATGTTGGAGGATCAACAACTCTTGTTGATTGTGGGTGAGGCTAGGGGTTCATGACCCATGATGTTAGGAAGGAGGGGGGGATGATCTACAATCATGCTTTTTCTCTCAATGGAACCTTTTAGAAGACTTTGTGCACAAATAGACCAAAATACCTCCCCAAACCATAGAAATTACTTTGACTTTTCCCCAAGTGCTCGGTAAATGTGTGGCTAGAAAGAAAATATTTCTTGTGTCATAGTGTGGTTCTCCAAATTCCCCTATCTTAAACTTTGTCATGAGCTAATATATGTGCTCCACAATATCAGCTCCACCCCTTATGTATATACCTGTAATTGGTGAAATACTTAAATGAAAATCCCTCATTTTTGAGCTCTTATTGTGGGATCAATTTATGATTAGGCCTAGTAGCTTGACACCAACAAGAGATGTTAATATTTGTTTCCCTATTCAATTTCCAGCCAATAAGAGCCTCTACAATGCCCCTTGTAGTTTGATTCCATACAAGAAATTCTAAGCTCAAATACAAAGATTCATGTGTCTCTACTTACTACAAGACATTACATTGAATATAGGGTTTAGAGAAAACCATGTTACACATGAGATAACAAACATATTGTATATAGAGATCAAAATACACAATGCATGTGTTAAACAACTCAATCATGCAATTATTGCTGATATATATATATATATATGAGCTACCGACTCTCATACTCCCAATGGAGCTCTCTTTTCCTAAACTACCCAAGGTATGCCCATGAGTTATAAGCTCTAACCCCCTTTCACTGAATCAAGTTCTAATTGTACATATACATATCTTCCTACAATACTAACAAATCGATACAAATGGGACATTTATCCTAACAACCTCAAACTTCCTAACACCTCGACTTGACATTTGTCATCATTACAAAAGTCCATTTGGCCTAAACACCAACTCAAAAAAGCTATATAACCACCTAGATTCTTCTACAATCTACACACTTGTATTTATATAAAAAATATTAATTTTGTACAAATTAAAATGAGGGAGTTTCTTCCCTTTGGATAATTCCGTGACCCTTTTGGATCTAGACCAAAATGCATTGCCTAGGTTTGATTCTCCTAAATCACTTGATGGAAAAAGAAAAATAAAAAAGTACAAAGCTAGATTGTTAGAAAAATGTTTTTCACAATAATATGGAGTGAATTATGGTGAGACCTTCACATTGGTTTCAAGGATAGATACAATAAGAGGTGATTTAGCCATAACAACTCAAAATGGGTGGAATTTTATTAAATGTATGTAAAGTCAATGTTATTAAATGAAATTTTCTAAGAAGTAGTATATGTGGAGGGTCTACTAGGTGACATGATAAAAGATGTGAAGATAAAGTATACATGTTGAAGAAATCTCTCTATAGACTTAAAAAATCTCTCTATGGACTTAAGAGAGCTCCCAAAGCTTGGTATAGCAAGATTGGCTCATATTAAGTCAACAATAGATTTAGTAGAATGAGTTGTGAGCCTACACTATTTACAAAGGTGAATAAGTGAAAGCAATTTTTTTTATTTATTTATTGATGATATGATTTTTTGCAGGAATTCTATCACTTGACAAGTTGAAAACAACTATGAAGCAATAATTTGAAATGGTTGATTTGGGGTTAATGAGATTATCTCTTCTTATTGAAGTCATTCAATAAGATTGATGTATATTTTATTTTTATTTCAAGTAGTTTATGCTATGTATATCAAGCTTCAAAGTCATGAATTGAAAACCCACACCAACTCCAATTTCAATAGGAACAAAGCTCAGCGAAGTCGATATATGATGCAACTTAGATCCAAGACTATTCCAAAGATTGGTTAACAACTATTCCATATATCGGTTAACAATTTTATGTATCTTAGTGTCACTAGTTTGGACATTATGGATGGTGTCAGTTTAATTTTTGTATTTATGGAGTCTTTAAAAGAATGATATTGGAAGCTTGGAAAAATAAATTTGAGATATATTACTTGTGCAACAAAATATGTATATTATTCTCCAACACTAATATCATATTTTGGTTGGATATACTAACAATTCTTTTGGAAGCAACACATATGACATGAAGACTACCTCAAGATATGCTTTCCTTGATGGTTCATACGTGATTGCATGAAAATTGAAGAATTATTCACATTCACAATAACATGAATCCTATTACTTAACAACAACAACAACCTATCAAGCACTTTGGTTAACTAGAATATTTGACCGTGTGCAATAACAAGAAAGATCAACTCAAGTGCATTGCGACAAAACTTAGTAATAAATCAATGTAAAAACCTTATTATCTATAAGAAAAGCAAGCATATTGATATGAGAGATCACTTTATTAGAAAGCTTATAAACAATAAAGAAATTTATTTAAAATCTTGTAAATAAAAAACCAATGGAAAAAAGACTTATTTGAGTTTCATAGAGAAAAATTAATTGTTATAAAGCTATATAGAGATTAACCAAAAAGTATTCATGTGATTACTATAAACTCATAAAAACATTGTCAAATAATTGATTAACCAATATCACTATGGTTAACATTACTAAACTCTTTCTAAATACCTCATAAAATTTGATATCCTAATTATATTAAATCAGAGTCACAACTCTTTATTTTATAAGACACGTCAACTTTTATCCCATTGTAACTGAGAATTCATTAAGTCCTTCGTAACTGAGTGGTAGTCAGTGAAGATAAAATTGAATCTTTGATTATTATTTTTTTAATGGTAACGTGTTTAATCATGCTGCTTTACCACTAAGAGTCTAGGCTGAGTTTCATTCTCTACCTATCATGTATTGAACGTATATGCGATCGAATATTTATGCATTCACCACACAGTGTGTGTTATAATATATCCACCTACAGTCACTACTTCATGAGATGTCTATTGTACCAATTCACTTATCTTGACCCCATTAAGATTAAGCAATAACACTTGACCTTTTCTTTCGAATGCAACCTTTCAATTTTGAAATCCCAAAGGGGAAAATGCCTAATAGAAATCTAGCCTCTCTCTGGGTATATCAAACTATAAATATGCTTCTAAACATTGTGTTGATTTTTTCTTGGTGATGGTGCAGGCTTGGAATCAATTCGAGCAGAATGAAGTTTTGAATATTGTTGATCCATTGTTAGAGGGGCAGTACCCAAGAGAGCAAGCGCTAAGAGTGATCACTATCGCACTTCTATGCACTCAGGGCTCATGGACGCAGCGTCCGGCAATGTCAAAGGTTTTGTCAATGTTAACCGACAATTCAGATAGAATTGCTCAGCCCACACGACCCGCTTTCATAGATGCCGCTACAGACACACCTGCGAATTCCCTTCCCATACCGGATTCTGCGACCCAAACTGCTGCTCCGACTCAAGGATCACATGGATCTATCAGCGTGTCTCTACTTCCACGGTAGTCTAACGGACCGTTGTTTATCCTTTTACAATCAACTTAGCCTGTTGGAACCAACTTTTTTAACACAAGCACCTCAAGCCGCGTTTGTATGAGATGTTTAAATTTTGTACTTTTCAAAAATATGTCACTAAGAGATATGAACTTTTTGAAGATCTGTTTTAATTAATTTATATTGGTATCTATTTCATATAAGTCTATATAGAAAACAAATTATTAAAATAAAACTGGTTATATTATAATAACATTAATATTAATATAAGCTTAAAATATATATAATAAAAACCATTTTAATTGTATAATGTCTTATATGTGAAGTAAATTATATATATCTTGGAAAAAAATAAAATTATATTTATTAAACATTTAAAAATAACATTTAAATAAATAAAAATAACACATTGTATTTATATTCTAAAAAAATCTAGATAAAAAAATTTAATCTGTAAAATCATGTTGAATCTATACTTAAAATAAATCTATATTAATTTATTAAAATTAGTTTATGCAAATTTATTAGTAAAATAAAACCAGAGTTGTTACGTTAACCAATATCCAAATATTACTTCTTATATTATCAACGAGGGCATATAGTTTCTTAGCAATCATGAAACCTGACGAATTGATGAATTGGTTAAGCCTGTCGTGGGATAACATGGTACAACCATTAGAAAAAATCAGGGCCATGGATTTTTGACACAACAGGCTATACATCGCATAAAGATATACATCCATGTATGGATATTTGACACAAAAAGACGATACATCCCATAAAGATATATACAGTTTCATCCCATTTTTCAATTCAGTGTATCATCACAGAATTCAAGCATCTTTAACGATTTAATTTTCTCTAATTCGCTGTATTTTCACAGCATTCCATGTATTTTTAACCATTTAATTTTATCAAGTGTATGCAGATGAATGTTGTAACTTAATGATTTCTTTAATATTGAGATGGAGTGAAATTATATAAAAATAAAATAAAATAAAATAAATAAATTTAATATAAATTAAATGTTCTGATTTATAAAAAATAAATAGAAATAATTTTATATAAATAAAATAAAAATTAATTTTATAAAAATAAAATAAAAATTATTTTTGATGTTGATAATATAGTATATAAATAAAAATTATTTATATTCATTTTAATTTAATATTTATTATATATTAAAAAAAACAAAAAAAGTATTTTAATAAATTCAAAATTGAAATAAATCTAAACTAAACTAATTATTGATGAAAATCCAGTAAAACCAAAATCGAAAATGACAAATCGCAGGTGAAGTTGTTTAAATAGATGGGTGAAGTTCTGATTTTAATAAATGCAGTTATGATGGCCTCCCGCCATTTTCGAAATATCTCCTATGGATAGGACTTGGCGTCCTGCAAGCGTTTATTGTTGTCTTTATTAAGGTGGTACTTGCATCGGTCTGTGTGTTAGGGTTATGACTGGTTCCCTCGGTTGGTAACCTCCATTTGCCGGTTTACTCGTATATGAACCCAAGCCTTTTGTCAACCTGTCATTTGTCACTATGCACTTTTCATTATTCGAACTCCGCTCGGCTCTGTGGGGGTTTCGTTCCTCTATGATTTTGATGGTCAACACGGTTCTTTTATGGTTGTTCCTTGTTCTCTAACGCCATGGAGGTAGGATTCAATAGCTCGCAAAGAAACCCTCGGCTCTGTACAGTTACAGTTTTGTTTTTCTGTTCGTTGGATAGAGGTTACTGTCTGTTCCCGTGTTATCTCTGTTGTTTAAACACTGAAATCGTTTCGTTACAGGTCGCCCTCCAGGTTCACATGCTTCGGCCTCGGCTACAAGGTATTTTCTGGTTCCTTTTAAACTGTTTGACTCTTTCTTTCTCCGACTCTAACGTTTGTGCCACTGGTCTTCAAGTTCTATTGGTTGCTCGTTCCCTCAACCCTGTCTTCTCGCTACCAGGTAAATTCTCATCTCAATCCCTTTCGATTGTTGATTGTTAATCGTTTATTTATGCCGACAACTCCATATTAATCCACTCTCTTTGTCTGTAGGTGGCTCGGTACTGTTGGAAGATGTGGCTCGATGTTCCTCACTGTCTCAGCAATCACTTGCATTTACCAGTCTTCACTCTACGGGTAGCGTCCTTCCACGTTTTTATGTTTTTAGTGGTTCTGTAGACTCCGTTTGGTCCTGGTTGTCGCCTGAGCGATGAAATTTTGTTGGGTTCCTTCCTTTAGCGGAGTAGTGCTCTTCTCCTGTACGCTGGTCCTTGTTTTGGGTTTCTCGTTCTGTAATGTAAATAATTTGACTGTTGGTCTTCCGTCTTGTGGCTTGGGCCTCTGGTTATATTAAACCCTCGCCTGATATGTCATTGTCCAGTCGTTTCGTGAGATGGGTTTTCGTTATTTCGAAACCCTCGTTCTGTGTTGTATGATTTGATTAATGGAACGCTCAGTCGCGTTGTTTCTGCTCGGTGTTTTATGGCTATACAAATTCTTTTAACCTCTGTCTACTTGTATCATTATCTGTTCGAATTTCAATTTCGGGGTTTTGGGTTCTTTTCTTAAATTCTGGGTTTTAATAATGTGCTGGTCGTGGAATGCTTGGAACAATATGTAACTATTTATACGGTCTTAGGAAATGATACAATAATATGCTAGATCTGTTACAACACTTTACTCTGCTCTTAAGTAATTGGAGGGTTCTACGAAGTACCTGTGATTTTCTGTTCATATGCACAGTCTTTGTTCTCTGTGTCTGAAGATGATTTAACTGTCAACGTCCACTATTCTTGTGATTTTGTCTGTGTGTTGGTCGGTGTGCGCAACCTGGTATATTCTCCGTCGAAAAGTATTATGACTGTCACGTCTGCTCCACCTGTAGACTTTATCTGTCTTGTATTTCAATATCATTTGCTCGTACAGGAAACTATATTATGATGCATGAAATCGATTATTACAGTGATGATTAAAAAGTAAATAAAAATAAGAATGCCTTATTTAGAAATGACTGTATTTTCTTTCTTTTCTCGTCTGAGAGGAATCGTTTACAATCATACTCTTGCTGCCTTTAAACTCCAGAAACATAACTGTTCTTTTCTCAGTAGAACTACCCTAACAGTTTGGGAAACTGTTTATCTAACTGTCCATAACTAATAAAATGTTTTGAAAGAAGCTTAACTAACTAACTAACATTTATTCTTCTGTTCCTAATTCCTAAAAAAACAGAATCAGTGCATGATTTTAATTAACCGAATCCTATCAACCTTCTAAAAAGAAAATAAACAAAGTAAATAAAATAAAATAACCGACAAGGTTTTTGACACCTGTCCAGCTACGCATAAGTGACTGTGTGTTCTGGTCTTCCCTGAGACTGTCAACCTCATTCTGTCTCCTCAGAGCTGGATGCTCCTGCATCAGGCTCCCGGGGTGGCAAAAAGTCATGGCTCCGTTCCATGAGGTCGTCGACAGAATAGCCTGCTTTATGTATTTGCGTTGCGTTAAGCCACGAACTGTTCTCTATTGGACGGTTCTTCCACTTTACTAAATACCGCAAATATTCCTTCCTGTGTGTGCGCTTAGCTACCTGTGTGTCTAGAATTTCCTCGATCTCAACGGGTGGTGCCATCGGCATCTGTCTCGTCCATGAATCTTCTTCACGTTTGGTGTCCCGCGGTGGCTCTGCTGTTGTACCATCTGCTGAACCTGTGACATAAGGAAACAGATCTGCCACGTTAAAAATAGGGGAAATACCAATCCCTGGTGGCAACTGTAACTCATAGGCGTTCGCAGAAAATTTGCGAATGATCTTGCAGGGCCCGATTTTCTTGAATTTCAGCTTGTTGTACTCTCGTTTTGGAAACCGTTCCTTACGTAAGTACGCAAGGACTTCGTCCCCAACATTGAACTGAACTTCCCGACGTTTTGTATCAGCTCGCTGCTTGTACCTCTGACTGCTGTCCTGTAACTTCAGTTTCCTGTTCATGCAATTTGCTCATAGCTTGGGCGAAATCTTCCCCATCAGCACTCCGTTTCTCAAGTTTCCCCAAGTCTCGTAACTCATGTACTCCTCGCGGATGCATGCCGTACAGAATCTGGAACGGACTGTATCCTGTGCTGCGGTTAGGGGAATCGTTGTATGCGAATTTCGCCTGCGCAAGTACACGGTCCCAAGTCCGGGAATTTTCACCTGTTAGACTTCTAAGTAAGTTCCCCAGACTTCGGTTCACTACCTCTGTCTTTCCATCCGTCTGCGGATGATAAGCGGAGCTGAACTGCAACTGAGTATTTAACTTTTTCCACAGAGTCCTCCAAAAATGACCAGTGAACTTTACATCTCTGTCAGAGATAATGGATCGTGGAAGTCCATGCAACCGCACAATCTCTGTAAAGAAAAGATGTGCTATGTAAGTAGCATCGCTGGTTTTCCTGCATGGTACAAAGTGTGCCATCTTCGAAAATCGGTCTACTACAACCATTACTGAATCAAAGCCTCGTTGTGTCTTCGGAAAGCCCAGCACAAAATCCATACTAACCGAATCCCATGGTCGACTAGGAATGGGCAATGGCATATAAAGTCCAGTGTTCTGACTGTGACCTTTTGCCAATTGACAAATTTTACACCTAGTCACATACCTCTGCACATCCCGTTGCAACTTAGGCCAAAAATAGAAATGTTGTACCTGAGCAACTGTTTTTTCAATTCCAAAGTGTCCTGCCAGGCCTCCACTGTGTTTTTCCTATATGATATTTTCCCGCATAGAAAAGTTGGGAATGCATAACTGCCCCCCTTTAAAAAACAACCCTTCCTGTAGATTATAGTCTAGCCACTTGCTGTTATTTCGTAACAGCAGGTTTTGACAAGCCTCATAGGCCTCCATAAACTCGGTGTCGGTCGGATACAGCTCTTTTAGATGCTCAAAGCCTAAAATCTGCATCGTTCTCTCCTGTAAAAGCAATGTTCTCCTACTAAGTGCATCTGCTACCTTATTTGATTGCCCACTAATGTGTTTTAGTACAAATGTGAAACTTTGCAGGTACTCAACCTAAGCTGCGTGCTTATGGTTCAATTTATGCTGCTGCATAATGTACTGTAACGCAGAATTATCAGAAAATAAAACAAATTCGTTACCCAATAGATAATGTCGCCAATGTTTCAAAGCCTGCACAATGGCGTAAAACTCCTTGTCATAGGTCAAGTACCTCTGTCTGCTCTCATTTAGCTTTTCGCTGAAATAAGCAACTCGTCTGTCCTCCTGGCTAAGGACTGCCCCAATGGCTGTACCACTGGCGTCGCAACGAACATGAAAAAGTTTGTTGAAATCAGGCAGTCTTAACACTGGTCTTTCAGTAATCTTCTTTTTCAAGATCTGAAAACTGTGTTCTGCTGCTTCAGTCCAGTGAAATGGCTGATTTACTTTCTTGATCGTATCCAACATTGGTGCGCAAATCTCGCTGAAATTTCTGATGAACTACATGTAAAAACTGGCAAGTCCATCGAAACTTCGAACTTCAAATAAACTTTTCGGAGAAAGCCAGCTAACTATAGCTGTCACCTTTTCTGGGTCCATTTTTAATTCATTTTCTGCAATGACAAACCCCAGATACACTAGTTCTCGCTGAAAAAAGGTACATTTCTTCAAATTAATTAACAGCTTGTTTTGCTGTAACTTCCTCAATACACTCTGCAAATGCCTGAAATGCTCCGCCTTAGTCTTACTAAAAATCAGAATATCATCCAAGTAAACTATTACAAACTTACCGTTAAATTCCTTCAGCACTTCATTCATCAGACGCATGAACGTGCTGCGAGCGTTGCTCAAACCAAATGGCATCACCAGCCACTCATATAAGCCTTTGTTCGTCTTGAAAGCGGTCTTCCATTCATCTCCTTCCCGAATCCGGATCTGGTGATATCCACTCTTCAAGTCAATCTTCGAAAAATAAGCCGCTCCACTCAAACAATCCATCATATCGTCCATCCTAGGTAAGGGAAACCTGTACCTAATAGTAATTTTGTTAATAGCCCTGGAATCCGTACACATTCTCCACTCTCCTCCTTTCTTTGGAGCCAAAACAGTAGGTACTGCGCATGGGCTCATGCTTTCCTCGAATCAAACCTTTGTCCAACAACTCCTGGACCTGTTTTCTAATTTCTTCATGGTCCTTGGGACTCATGCGGTAAGCTGCTTTATTTGGCAGGCTTGCCCCTGGTATAAAGTCAATGCAGTGACTAATACCTCTCCTGGGTGGCAACTCATCTGGAAGATCATCTACCACAATGTCTCCAAAATCCTGCAGCAACTTCTGAACTTCTTCTGGCAAATCTGAAACCTGTGTGTGGAGTACTACTGCCTTTGGTCTCCTTATGACAGCAAAATTGATCTCGCTGTCCTCAATCTGTTTTATGAATTCTTTCCCACCTAACAGCAGTGCTTTCACTCCACTAGCTTTTGCTGTGTTTTCCTCCTTGATGGGTACAAGCGTATGCTTGATCCCATCTTTCACAAACTTATAGCATTTGGTTTTTCCATCATGAACTACACTTCTGTCAAACTGCCAAGGTCATCCTAACAGTAAATGACAGACATGCATTGGCATGACATCGCAAAGAATCTTGTCCTTATACTTACCGATCTGAAACTCCACCTCACACTGTTCATCAACTAATGGTTGATTCCCCTTCTGCAGCCACGACACTTTGTAGGGAGTGGGATGTTTTAACTTCTTTAATCCCAGCTTCTCTACCATCTCCACAACCACCAAATTATCGGTACTCCCACTGTCAATGATCAACTTGCAGCACTTACCTCATGACTTGCAAACAGTGCGAAACAAAGCCTTTCGCTGATCTGGCTCTGCAATTTCTTTTTCTGGTTTTAACAACACTTTATTTAACACCAAGGCTTCGCCTGTTTCGGGTGTATTCTCTGCTTCTTGAGGTGTCTCCTCAACATCCTCCGGCTGAGCAACATAGGTTCCTCTCCCACCCGCTGGCTCACCTTCAGGACAGTCATATGACTTGTGTCCCAATTTATGACAACGGTAGCATTGGACAGTTCCCCTGCCTCGACCAAATCCTCGCCCTCGCTGAGTTGGTTGTCCTTCCCTGGTGCTGTTGTCCTTCTCTGCTGTGCCAGAAGATTTGGAACTGCTGCCCTCCTCATTTGAGCTGGTACCTCTATCTCTGCCATAAACCTTGCCTTTTCCCCTGCCAGAACCACCTCCTCTCTTGGTGTTCTGTTTTTTGTTTATTTTCTCCTCTGCCTTCAATGCAAACTGATAGGCTTCATCCAACGTTTGAGGTGAAAGAATACCAATTTCGTCCAAAATCTCCCCTCTCAAGCCATTCACAAATCTGGCTGTTTTTTCTGAGGTATCTTCCACATACCCTGCTCGCAAATTCAATTTATAAAATTCCTCTGTAAACTCCCTAACAGTCATTCCTCTTTGCTTCAGGTTCTGTACCTGCCTGTACAACATGATCTAGTAATCTTTCGGTAGGAACTTCTCCTTCAGTTTTGCTTCCATTCTGGCCCACTTCTTGATAGGTTGTTTGTGCAGTCTTCTTCTTTCTGCCTGAACGATGTCCCACCATAAGGACGCATGTCCTTTCAGCTTGGTGGTGGCAAACTTTACTTGTTTGTCCTCACTGGTTTCCTCAAACTCAAAAAATTTATTGACTTCACTCAGCCAATCTAATAACACATCTGCAGACAAACTCCCGTCATAAGTAGGTAACTCATGCCTTGGCTTATGACTGGACAACAAAACTGACTTCAACAATCTAAGTTCTGGTGTCACCCCTTCGAACTCATCCTCTGGTTCAGCTATTTCTTCATCATCTGTCATCTGCTGGGTTTCTTCTTCCCCCAGCCTCCACGACTGCCAATCTTTCACGCAAAACTCTAATCTCCTCTCGAAGTCCATCATCTACTACCCTGCGAACTACTCTTCCTCTTCTCTTCCTCTTCCTCTTCCTCTTCCTCTTCCTTCACCTTCAACTTCTACCTGTTCCATTTGTTCTGACTCAAGAAACTAGCTCTGATACCACTTATGATGGCCTCCCGCCGTTTTCGAAATATCTCCTATGGATAGGACTTGGCGTTCTACAAGCGTTTATTGTTGTCTTTATTACGCTGGTACTTGCATCGATCTGTGTGTTAGGGTTACGACTGGTTCCCTCGGTTGGTAACCTCCATTTGCCGGTTTACTCCTATATGAACCCAAGCCTTTTGTCAACCCGTCATTTGTCACTGTGCACTTTTCATTATTCGAACTCCGCTCGGCTCTGTGGGGGTTTCGTTCCTCTGTGATTTTGATGGTCAACACGGTTCTTTTATGGTTGTTCCTGGTTCTCTAACGCCATGGAGGTAGGATTCAATAGCTCGCAAGGAAACCCTCGGCTCTGTACAGTTACAGTTTTGTTTTTCTATTCGTTGGATAGAGGTTACTGTCTGTTCCCGTATTATCTCTGTTGTTTAAACACTGAAATCGTTTCGTTACAGGTCGCCCTCCAAGTTCACATGCTTCGGCCTCGACTACAAGGTATTTTCTGGTTCCTTTTAAACTGTTTGACTCTTTCTTTCTCCGACTCTAACGTTTGTGCCACTGGTCTTCAGGTTCTATTGGTTGCTCGTTCCCTCAACCCTCTCTTCTCGGTACCAGGTAAATTCTCATCTCAATCCCTTTCGATTGTTGATTGTTAATCGTTTATTTATGCCTGCAACTGCATATTAATCCACTCTCTTTGTCTGTAGGTGGCTCGGTACTGTTGGAAGATGTGGCTCGGTGTTCCTCACTGTCTCGGCAATCACTTGCATTTACCAGTCTTCACTCTACGGGTAGCGTCCTTCCACGTTTGTATGTTTTTAGTGGTTCTGTAGACTCCGTTTGGTCCTGGTTATCGCCTGAGCGATGAAATTTTGTTGGGTTCCTTACTTTAGCGGAGTAGTGCTCTTCTCCTGTACGCTGGTCCTTGTTTTGGGTTTCCCGTTCTGTAATGTAAATAATTTGACTGTTGGTCTTCCGTCTTGTGGCTTGGGCCTCTGGTTATATTAAACCCTCGCCTGATATGTCATTGTCCAGACATTTGGTGAGATGGGTTTTCGTTATTTCGAAACCCTCGTTCTGTGCTGTATGATTTGATTAATGGAACGCTGAGTCGCATTGTTTCTGCTCGGTGTTTTATGGCTATACAAATTCTTTTAACCTCTGTCTACTTGTATCATTATCTGTTCGAATTTCAATTTCGGGGTTTTGGGCTCTGTTCTTAAATTCTGGGTTTTAATAATGTGCTGGTCGTGGAATGCTTTGAACAATATGTAACTATTTATACGGTCTTAGGAAATGATACAATAATATGCTAGATCTGTTACAACACTTTACTCTGCTCTTAAGTAATTGGAGGGTTCTACGAAGTACCTGTGATTTTCTGTTCATATGCACAGTCTTTGTTCTCTGTGTCTGGAGATGATTTAACTGTCAGCGTCCACTATTCTTGTGATTTTGTCTGTGTGTTGGTTGGTGTGCGCAACCTGGTATATTCTTTGTTGAAAAGTATTATGACTGTCACGTCTGCTCCACCTGTAGACTTTATCTGTCTTGTATTTCAATATCATTTGCTCATACAGGAAACTATATTATGATGCATGAAATCGATTATTACAGTGATGATTAAAAAGTAAATAAAAATAAGAATGTCTTATTTAGAAATGACTGTATTTTCTTTCTTTTCTCGTCTGAGAGGAATCGTTTACAATCATACTCTTGCTGCCTTTAAACTCCAAAAACATAACTGTTCTTTTCTTAGTAGAACTGCTCTAACAGTTTGGGCAACTGTTTATCTAACTGTCCATAACTAATAAAATGTTTTTAAAGAAGCTTAACTAACTAACTAACATTTATTCTTCTGTTCCTAATTCCTAAAAAAACAGAATTAGTGCATGATTTTAATTAACCGAATCCTATCAACCTTCTAAAAATAAAATAAACAAAGTAAATAAAATAAAATAACCGACAAGGTTTTTGACACCTGTCTAGCTACGCATAAGTGACTGTGTGTTATGGTCTTCCCTGAGACTGTCAACCTCATTCTGTCTCCTCAGAGCTGGATGCTCCTGCATCAAATTACGTAGATAATGTATATAGGTTCACCGGATATTCAAATATTACTGGCTTATAATGACAAACAGTTTCATTACAAGTAAGAACAATTAAGTTAATTAAAAAAATATATAAAATCATGTTTTTTTAAATATTACTGAAAAATTAATATATATTCAATTTGAACGGTGAATCGGAATGAATGTACTTACCTGAGAGAATGTATATAGTGCACCACATATTGAAATATTATTGGCCTATAATGACTTTTGCATGAGTAATACCGTACAAGTAAGAAAAATAGGTTAATTAAAAAAATATAAAATGGTGTTACGTTTTTTAAATAATACTGAAATACTAATATATATTTATTTATATTAATACATCATAGTTATTTTTATAATTAAAATTCTAAAATTATCGACCAACTTTTATACCTCCCTTAAAGAAATATATGTTTCAATATATTAGTTGTATATCACTCAAAACCTAAAGTTAATATAAATAAGATACAGATTAAAAAAATGCAATAAATATGATTTGTATACAATTTAAAAACAACTTGGTCAAGATAATTGTTGTGGGTATATTTTTTATCATGTTCTAGTTGATATGATTGATCATATTGATAGGACCATAAAAACAAATACCAGAACCTCATCTTCCCATCTTCAATGAAATTAACGAGAAGATTAAATAAACGAGATGAAGAATGCAATCAGGTCTTTGTTTACCTTAAGGAAAATCTATCATTGCTTTTTAACTTATATTTAAGGTAGGAATATTGATACATCATTATATTAGATTTTGTATTATTATATAAAATTACTTTATATTATAATATTTTTATTATAGTAATAGATTTGTATATGAATTGTTTTTTTTTTTACATTTCACTTATATGTGAGAAGCAAAGTATTAAGGGGTGCGTGCTAAGGCTGTAGCTCTACTCCCTTTTAATGATATTTCCTTAATGTTAATTTTAATATTGGGCAATCCATTTATTAGTTTTGACACCATTCTCTTACTCTAATTTATTTTGGGATGTTTCTTTGTCTGTGGCCACTTTTGATTATGGTCTAGATCTCACACTTTTTCTTGGCCTTGACTTATTACATGGATTTTCTAGCCTCTCTTTTATGGACAGTAGTTTTTCTATTTCATACTTTCTTGAAGAGCTCCATTTTTAACTTTTACTAGGGAGAGTAACATTACCAGTTTTTTCTTGTTATCCTTTCTATTTCCTTGTTTTCAGCGCCATTACTTTCATCTCTCTATCTCTTATTCATTATCTATCGCCCACTCTCAGTCACCACCTTAATGAACCATTGAGATCATAGTAATAGGGGAATTAGGGCTCAAGGTTTTCAAGGCGGCTAAAATGAATGATAGAGGGTCCAGTATTCAACATGAATGTCTCACAACCAAATCTTGCAAGGTATTTATTATGAGCTATATAAGAATCTAAGGAAGAATTTTTCTATGAAAGGGAATAAAATTTGGATGTTAGAATCAATACCTTTACGACATTTATTTGTATTGATATTTTAACACCTTATCTGATAAGATTTTTTTTAGAATGCAATGATGGAAAATGATAGGTTTTCTTAAAATGCAATGATGCAAAAGGATTAAACACATTTCAGATGAAGGATATGTGAAATTGTCTAGGGCATGCGGGTTTTACTCAATGAATTTCTTACATATGATGTGCATTCGTAGCATATTAAACAATACCCCTAATTTGACTGCATATTGGAAAATACTTCTAAAAATAGCATTATTTAACCCCCTACCAATATAAACTCAATACACATTGCCAATTTAAAAAACCCTTACTTTCAATAAATATTGTAGGTATACATTTTTTCATTAACATTTTATATGCTCCTTTATATTTTTCATTAACTTGGAGCTCCATTTTTTATACTTATAAAAAACTTTTACCCGTCAATATATTATCTTAATTTTTCTTCGATATATATCCCCAATATAAATACACATAATATAGTATTACTTTCCAATAAAAATTTTATAATCTAAAACAAATTAAAATTAATTATATCATCATTAATATTATTGTTATTCACATTAAAATAAAACCCTTTAATTCCTCCTAATATGTTGAATGATCATAGAGCCACAAGCTACATTATTTTTGAGTACGGATCGTTTAGAATAAATAAGTCTAGACCCGTTAGACTTTTTAATATTTACTTATTCCGATTAAGTTTCACGGCCATATTTAGTACAATTTTGAATAGTAACTTTCCAATGACAAAAATAACCTATTGCATTGTTAATGATCCAGTTTACCAAATTATAGAGTAAATATTTATACCAAGCTTTTCAACATGTAAATTTGTGAATGATTAATAAATTTAATTTTAGTGGTGAAATAATTTATATATTTAGAATTAATTAAGTAGAGCTTATTTTAAGTTAAAGGATAAATATTTTCAAATCATTTATAAGAGATGTAAGAATCAATATTCGTAAATATGAGGTTGTTATATTTTTGAAATAATTGTAAAATTTTATATGATTTAACATTGTTTTATGATCATCTTATTTATGTAGATTGGTGTATTTATTTAAGAGTAAAGTTTTGAAAAATATAATTTATTTATTATTAAATCTTTATATTTTTTATGGAATTTTTAAAAATATTTATTAGTAATAATTATAAATTAAAGGTTGAGGTTTGTCTAAAAAGGATTTATGTTCTTTTTCTTTTATGGTTACAATAATTAATTAAAAAAATGTAATGTAAATATGTATTGTGTTTTTGTAGACATGCAGTGTTAGTAAACCATAAGATTAGTTAATACTATTCTAACCAAAATTATTTATATGTCAAGAATTTCCATGGTAAAGACAAATAAATCTTCTTAGTAAATTTTTTTATTACATATCATTTTAAATGTATATATATATTTTAAATTCATATATTAAATTTCATATAATAATTCTTTTTATAATTAATAATAATCTAAATGAATTATAAATAAATTAGTTTTTATAAAAAAATTTATTTTGAAATTCTAATATTTATAGTATGTATTTATTATTTAATTTAATTATTATCAATATATTAATATTATTTTCTTAAATCTTTCCCTACAACCTTTATTATTATCATTAAACTATATATATAATATATAAAATTTGATGGTATATAATCTAAAATTTGATAATGGATCATTTATAAATATCGTTAAGATATTTAAACCATGTGTACATATTGCGATTGGAATGAGCTGTCCATGGTCGGAAGATTATGTATTTCTACAAAGTACTAGTTCACGATTCTTTGTTTTACATCAATGATTTGGGACCGTTCATTTTCTTTCCCACAAATATTTGAGAGTTTTCATTCATTCGGTTTATATATAAATTTATGAATTTAATAGAAGCATTCAGACTTAATACTTGAGTTAAGATATATATATATATATATATAAGTATTGATTTAGATTCCAAATAAGTGGTATGTATTGGCATTGCATATAATTAGTAGAAGTGAGATTTTAGATTTTAGGATGAGATTCTACTTCAGCAGATATGAGTTTAGGTGCATGCGTTGCAAGCATTTAGTTTCAAACAGTTATGATTGATTAATGCGTAATTAACACAAGAGATACTAGATTTTAAGATGAGATTCTACTTTAGCAGAAATGAGTTTAAGTGCACGCGTTGCAAGTATTTAGCTTCAAACAGTTATGGCTGATTCACGCGACTGTTTAAGTGTATCGGTTGTATGTGTTTAGCTTTAAACCGTTAGGGTTGATTATGCCATTTTAATTTATATTTTATTATTAGAAATTGCACTATATGTTGTAAAGGAAACAGTATAAAGTAGGAGCTTAGGAAAGAACACCATAGAAGAAAGAAGTAAAAATGTTTTTTTTCTATTTATTTACTCAGGTGGGTGTCTGTGAGAAAAACTTTGAAATTTTCTGTGAGAAAGACTTCAAAATTTACTTTGTAGAATTGAACTATATCATGGATTACAATGACAAGTTGGGTTCATTGTTAAAATTACTCTCTAGAATTAGGAGAGTATTTTATTGAATGTTTCATCATTTCAAAAATATACATTTTGTGGCAAGTTTTTTTTCGTTCCTTAAATGATTGAATAAGGAAATTACTGTTGAGTGTAGTATCAAAATCGAAAGTCATAATTACCTTTCATCTATGTTTGAACTATCTCAATTATAATATCTACAACTTTTTTATCAAAAACAATGATTTACTTAAATATAGCCAATTTACCTATGATACGAGGTTCTATTTAGCCAAGCATTGATATCATCCATTGTTGTGGTTGGCACTCGAGCCACCCTCAATTTCAATATTATGGGGGAAGAGAGATGGATCCCATAAGTGTTGGAAATAACGCTGAGAGAGGGGTAAATCCATATTATCATATCAATAAATTTATTTCCCAAACGGATTTATATACGCTATTTCAGTGAAGTGAACTAGCGTGTACACACAACTGTGATTAAAGAAACCAGTGTATATCCAAAAAACATGTGATTTAGACAATTTATCATGTGTTGATCTTAAACCAATACATCAGTAACTTATTAGACAGTGTAGTAAACGCATAATAAATCATCAAACATAAACAACACACATGAACACCAAGATTTAAGGTGGAAACCCAATGTGGGTGAAAACCACCTGCTACTGTCGTTTCTGTCATCTTTTAATAATTAGAAAATCCATTTACAATCTTGTATTGGTGCAGACTCATACTGGTACGCATGCATCCACCTGCAGAGGGCTACAACCTTCTCTCATTTTCCAGCTTCTACTGGAAGGGAGCTGCAACCCCCTAACTCTTGTACTAGCCAATATGTTTACTAGTATGTAGGCGCCAACCTATAGAAGGCTATGACCTTCTTTCTTCCTCCAAGGACAACGTTTCATGAATTATTATACTAGATACTCCTAGATCACAACACCACAATCTGAAGGCCACGTTTCATCCAATTTTCATACTGGACCCATAAAAAACTTTTAAACTTAAACTGCATCGACCAACATTCAGTTAATCTGAGCAATAAGATCACTGACACCAAAACACTGTGTTGAACACAGAACCCTGCATCATAATTCAGAACCAGCTGTAACCTCAAAAATCATGCATTAGAGTGTATATGCTACTTGGTTGAACCCAAACTGCGTGTATACGCTACTTCCGTTAATCAAACCTGCATATAACTTCAAAACTACTGCAAACATAAACTTTTGAATCAAGTCTGTACCAACCAGTAATATACTGAATATCTACTGTCAACTTATAGAGCTTTACACAGGCAGGGATAGAGATCACTTCTTATCTCTTATACAATCAATCAATCAAATGCCAGCCTCCTTATGCATTCAGTTTTACATTCAGATCTAAGAAGATTTCATTGACAAATAGTAGTAAAACAATAGAATTTGATCAGATAAATCAGCCAGATCTAAAAAAGAAGCTTTTCTTTTGTATATGCTACTTGAAAGATGTTGGACACCTAATCCTCAATGGGTTAGTGTGGAAGCCGAATAGACAAAAGGAGTCCAAGAGACCTTGGGATGTGGAACCCAATGGTAACAATA
>APFE031401382.1:0-22261 GCA_000404065.3 Pinus taeda
ACTAAGTTGAATTATACTAGCCTATAGCATTTCTGCAATCATATGTTCAATTTTACCTTGAAGTGCCTTCCCATTAGGTAAGGTGCCATTTCCTAAGTTCATGTAGTATTTCGAATATTTCCTTCTCATAAATAGATTTGTGTAAATAATTTCCTTTGATTGAATGACTTTCAAAAGAAATAGGTCTTCCTTGCATTAAAACAACACCAATTCTATTTCCTGAGGCGTCACATTCCACAATAAAGGTTTTTGTGAAGTCTAGCATAGGTAAGACCGATGCGTGGAACATTACCTCTTTAAGATTCTCAAATGCCTTAGTTGCTCCTGGAGTCAAAGAAAATTCATGTTTCTTCAGTGATGTTGTTAGAGATGCTTCTATTGTCGCATAATTCTTAACAAACTTGCAATAATACCCTGTCAACCTGAGAAATCCTTGAAGATGCTTTATGGATGTGGGTATTTTTCGTTCCTTAATGGATTTAATTTTGTTAGGGTCTACGTTAACACCCTCATAAGATACAATTTGACCTAGATATTCCACCCCCTGTACTCTAAAGAAACATTTGGAGGTTTTTGCATATAATTGTTTCTCCTGCAATAGCTTTAGGACCCTGTCAACATGTTGAATATGATCCTTCCAAGACTTTTTGTAGATTAGTATATCATCAAAACATACTAACACAAATTTTCTAAGGAAGGGTTTGAAATGTAGAAAGTGCATTGGTAACACCAAAAGGCATGACGAAAAATTCATAATGACCCTCATGAGTTATAAATGTTGTCTTTGAAACATCTTCAGTCTTCATTCTTATTTGATGATATCCTGAACGAAGATACGACTTGGTGAAGTAAATTTATTCATGTAATTCATCGAATAATTCATCAATGAAAAGAATGGGAAATTTGTCTTTAATAGTGAGCTTGTTGAGCTCCCTATAATCCGCACACATGTGCCATGATCTGTCCTTCTTGTGCACCAATACTACTAGAGTAGAGAAATAACTTTGACTAAGTTGAATTATACTAGCCTCTAGCATTTCTGCAACCATACGTTCAATTTTACCTTGAAGTGCCTTCCCATTAGTTAAGGTCGCCATTTCTTAAGCTCATGTAGTATTTCCAATATTTCCTTCTCATAAATAGATTTGTGTAAATAATTTCCTTTGATTGGATGACTTTCAAAAGAAATGGGTCTTCCTCACATTAAAACAACACCAATTCTGTTTCGTGAAGCATCACATTCCACAATAAAGGTTTTGTGAAGCCTGGCATAGCTAAGACTGGTGCTTGGCACATTGCCTTTAAGGTTCTCAAATGCCTTAGTTTCTCTTAGAGTCCAAGAAAATTCATCTTTCTTCAGTAATGTTGTTAGAGGTGCTTCTATTCTCCCATAATTCTTAACAAACATGCGATAATACCTTGTCAACCCGAGAAATCCTCGCAGATGCTTTATGGATGTGGGTATTTTCCGTTCCTTAATGGCTTTAATTTTGTTAGGGTCTACCTTAACACCCTCATGAGATACAATATGACCTAGATATTCCACCTCCTGTATTCCAAAGAAACATTTGGAGTCTTTTGCATATAATTGTTTCTCCTCCAATATCTTTAGGACCCTGTCAACATGTTGAACATGATCCTTCCAAGACTTGTTGCAGATTAGTATATCATCAAAACATACTAACAAAATTTTTCTAAGGAATGGTTTGAAATGTAGAAGGTGCATTGGTAAGGCCAAAAGGTGTGACCAAAATTTTCATAATGACCCTCATGAGTTCTAAATGTTTTCTTCGGAATGCCTTCAGTCTTCATTGTTATTTGATGATATCCTGAATGAAGATATGACTTGGTGAAGTAAATTTATCCATGTCATTCATCGAATAATTCATCAATGACAAGAATGGAAAATTTATCTTTAATAGTGAGCTTGTTGAGCTCCCTATAATCCACACACATGTGCCATGATCCGTCCTTCTTGTGCACCAATACTACTGGAATAGAGAAAGAACTTTGACTAAGTTGAATTAAACTAGCCTCTAGCATTTCTGCAACCAGACATTCAATTTCACTCTTTTGGGCATAGGGATATATGTAAGCACTGATGTTTGGAGGAATAATTCCTGGAATCAAATTAATAGCATGATCATGATCACGAATAGGTGGGAGGCCTTTGGGAATCTCAAATACCTTGGAATGATTGTCTAAGACTTTTTGGAGGTCTGGAGAAATAGATGAGTTTGATATTTGAGCCTCTAGTGAACATAATTGTGAAATTACGCCCCGTTTTTCTTTCTTTATAAGATTTGTAATGCCATTAGATATGATTATATTTCTTGGTTTCCTTGTGATACCCCTTAATTCAACTTTCTTTCCTTCCAAAAAAAAATTTGAATAATTGTTCTTGAAAATTAAAAGCTAACATACCTAAAGAGTGTAGCCATTGGACTCCTAGTACAACATCAACACCACCCATTGGAATGGAAAGAATTGGACTATTCAATACATATTCTCCAATGGATAGCTTGATATTATGTCACTTTCCCGAGCAATTTATGGTTCCTCCATTTGCAACCATCACTTGTCACTGTGGTGCTAGATACAAGAAGCAATTTAATTCCTTGGTTATCTTACAATGAATAAAATTATGGGTACTACCTGAATAAATCAAGACTATTACCTTTCTATTCTTGATATGTCCTTCTATATTGAGAGTTTGAAGAGTGGTAATTCCTACCAATGCATTACAAGATATGGTCAGATCCATTTCTTCTTTCTCTAGGGTTGGTTCTTGGTTTATATCCTCTTCTTTTGACATCTCTTCTTCCTTTTCTTCCTCTTCTTCACAATCGATGTAAAATAATTTTTTCTCAACACACTTTTGACCTTTAATGTATTTTGTATCATAACTATAACAAATCCCTTTTTCCCTATTTTCTTCAAAAGTTTGTGGTGTCAACCTTGTAGGTTGTGGAAGGCTAGGAGAAAATCTTTATAGTTGTGAGTGGTAGGTTTCCTTGTTGCCATAATTTTTCTTTCAATTTTTCTTTCCAACCTGAATGCCTTCTCCAATGAATTAGGTTCCCAAAGGAAAATATCATTTTGGATGTTATCCTTTTAGAGTCCCTATGAACACATCAATCCTATGCTACTCTGGAATATCATTTACCCTTATATTCAATTTTTGGAAGTCATCAATGTGCTCCACTATTGAACCCTTTTGTTTGATATTTATCAATTGGATAAAGAAGGTGTTTCTCTTTGTATCCTCATAACATGTTACCATTTCCTCCATAAGAATTGACCAAGTGACAATTTGTTTACAAGAGAAAACCCATCGCTACCATACCAACTGATTGGGTTCTAAATATAAAGTTGTAATGCGTACATTTTCTGTAATTTTCACATTATGGAGATCAAAATATTGCTCCATTTGTAGTATCCATGTTACGAGATCCTTGCCATCAAAATTCCTCATATCAAACTTTGGAATATGGTGGGTTTTCAATCCAACGTTAGAGTCGTGAACTCGTGATTAACATTTCTTTTGTTCTCATCATGAGTTTCCTCTACTACCTTTTCACCAATAGGAAGCATTTCTTGTAGAAAATTTTCAAACCTCCCTTCAAACCTTCCATGTCTTTCTTCAAATCCTCAATGTTCCCTTTTTCTTCATTGATGCCATTCTTAAATGTATCCATGCTAGATTCCATGCGATTCTTCAAACTATCCATCTTAGCTTCCGTTACTTTTTGTGAGAGTGAAATTTTTTGCACTTGGTCTCGTAATTTTGATATATCATGTTGCGTTTCTT
Source organism: Pinus taeda (assembly GCA_000404065.3). Classification (NCBI taxonomy): domain Eukaryota; kingdom Viridiplantae; phylum Streptophyta; class Pinopsida; order Pinales; family Pinaceae; genus Pinus; species Pinus taeda. The sequence goes on from APFE031401382.1 coordinate 3,812, forward strand.
CCTCTTCTTCATGAGTCATATTAGAGATTTTGGGTTGCTTATTATGTGCTTCCATTTTATTTCTTTTGGGAATCAATTAATGATTATTATTCTTCACTATTCTCTTTGAATCACTTCAAACTAATTTTTCAAACAAAACTTATGCAAATTTTAAAAAGTACTACACACCTTTTTTTATTTGTAGGAGCTCGATATTGAATCTGATGTATCTTTGAAATTTCAAATCTCCAAGGTCTAAAATTGTGACCTGTAGTATTCCTCTAATCCTCATTCTAATGCCAAAAGTATGATAAAAATTGTATTCTCCAAGAAAGTGTTATAACTAATATCCCAAGATGACCGGATTATATATTGTTTTAGTAGAGCGAACTTGTACGAAGTGCCACATCTCATTGTTTCAACATCTGGCTTTGAAAACGATATACAACAAATTACATTCCATTTTATTTTTGCACCTTTTTACGAAATTTGAATCTGATGCTCAGAGAGAGAATTATGAAGATTTTCCCAAGGTCACCTGTTTGAGATGGAATTTGGGAGCTTGCAAAAACCTAAATTCCTTAGATCATAGCTTTGAAAATATAGCAAACCGAGATAAGAAATTTGGGCACAAGGTTCATCAAGAATTCGGCTCAAATGGGTGTTATTTTTGGCTTTTGAAACTTCATAGAACAAAAGTTATAGCGGAAATTCCATGATGACATGTTTGAAGTCGCGAAACCCTAGAATCCAAAGCTCTGATACCAAATGTTATGTAACAAGCTCACAAAATTAAAGAAGAGATAGATAAACAATTTCAAAATAAGCCTATTCGAGGGGGAAAACTCCTTTACATTACACAAACGAACAATTCTTGGATGATTCAAATGAAAAAAATTCCTTCTTAATTATAGGAGTCTACGGGGTCACAATATAATCAGAGTTGAAATAACAATAATAATGTAAGGGCACAACAATAATAATATGGAGACTAAATGGGCACAAAAGTAACAATAAGGGGGCTACACTAATAATAATAAGGGAATACACTAGTTTTATAGGGACCTAACATTTCAATACCATGTTGATCTATTGAATGAAGTACTTAGATGATACTGCATAGATCTCGTAGTTACGTGGCTTTTGTTATCTAACTGTGCAGGTTCTAATTTTGGCATTCAGAGATGGATTTAGAGCTTCAAAGTTAAAGGAGTCAAGTGTGCAAAGGAATCCAGGTAGGTCTCACTCCGTCATATATTTACTTTAAGGAAAAGCATTGTGTTCCTTGTCTCTCTATTGTTCTAGGTTAGCCATCGACCTATGGGAGATACCTTTGTCTGAAATCATAAATCCCGTATAACAAGCACTATTAATGTTCTTATGAAATATATCAAAATTTTCTTTATTACATGAAATATGAATTGATGCACCATAATATATGAACTAGGCTTTGATATCATCAATTTCATCATATAAGGAAACTTTAGAAATGAATATCTTAATATTTTTGAGTCATTACATATGGAGGCATCCTCATCAACAAAATGTCCTATACTCCTTCTATATTTGGATTGTTTGTACCTCCTTTTAGGAAAATATCTAGCAAAGTGACCAATATTACTAAAGTAATAACAAACATCATTTATCCTCATATTTTCATTTGTTCTTGTAGGTGTTGGTCCTCGAAATGATTTTTGATGTGGCTTTCCTCCTTTAGTTTTCTACCATTGCTTTCCTTTGAAATTTTGTTTTCCATTTGCTACCAATGCCAAATAAAAAATTTGAGACCTTTGATTAAGTTTATTTTAACTTTCTTTCTCATACATGATAATACTTGCCAACTCATTAAAATTAGGAGGCTTATCCCTTGCTACAAGACCAATGATGATTAAACATGGATATTCAAGATGGAGCAATACTTTGATCTATGCAAATAGGAAGACATTGGTGTAGCTTTGATGCAAGAAGGAAGGCCATTTTACTTTGGAAGTATTGAAATTAAAGGAAACAACCTACTTAGACCCAAATATGAAAACTAAATGTTGGCCACACTACATGAAATTTAACAAATGACATCCATACGTAATAAGAAGACACTTCAAAGCAAAAACAAATCATAATAGTTTGAAGTAGTTTTTGGAACAAAGACTACGTTCAAAAGTGAACAAAATTTGGTTATAAAGATATTGGATTATGACTTTGAAATTATCTATAGATAGGGAAAACAAAATATTATGGTAGATGCAATCTTAAGGAAAGAGGAAGACACAAATGGTTCATTGTGTGTTATTTCCATTCCTCAATCTCACTAGGTGGAAGAAGCAAAAGTAATCTGTAAAAAATATGAGAAGGTATGCAAGAATATGATTCAACAACTATATAATAACCAGGATTATTTTGAATAATGAATTGTTGTGCTATCAATATCACTTATATTTATGTAAAAATTCTCAACTCAAATAGAAAGTCCTCTTGGAATTACAAACTTCTCTCGTAGGAGGACATTTGTGGTTCTTGAAGATATACCATAGGATCAAGAAACAAATTTTATTGGGAAGGTTTTAAAATATATATGATTTTTTTTGTGGTTTAATGTGTTATATACCAAAAAAATAAGGTAAATACTATCAAAATCCCAAGGCCCCTTCAACCATTAGCTATTCCAGGCCAACATTGGGAAGATGTTTCAATGGATTTTATTACAGGTTTACTTAAATTTGAAAGAAAGAGTGTCATTATGGTAAAGGTAGATCAAATGAGAAAGTATGTCCATTTTCTCTCTGTTTATCATCATTTTAAAGAAAATACAATGGATGAAGCACTCATAGAAACAATCCAAAAGCTACATGGAATACCGGTGACTATTATAAGTGATAGAGATCCATTTTTCATTTGAAAATTTTGGACTGAATTATCTTCTTGTTTGGGTACTCAATTGGCTCACAACTCATATCATCATCCTCAATATGATTGGAAAATGAATACCGTGAATAAACGTTTAGAAATACATATACATTGGTTGACATCTAATTAAAAAACATAATGGGCCAAATGGCTTCCCTTGGTAGAAAGGTGGTGTAACACATCCTTCCATACTTCATCAAAAATGTTACATTCTATGGAACTTTATGGATATCATCCTCTATCCATCACATCAACCTTGAAATGGACTATAAGGGCTCAAGTAGTAGAGGATCACATAGGGCACCCACAAGAGGTTCTCAAACTATTGAAGGACAACTTGGTTATAGCACAAAATAGGATCAAATAAAAAGCATAACGACATCATAGTGAAAGGAAATTTGAAGTAGGGGATTGGGTATTTGTGAGACTACAATTATATAAACATATGTCGCTCAAGCAAAAAAATAAAGAAAATAAATTAGCACCAAGTATTATGGCCCCCATAGAGTGTTGTAGAGGGTTGGAACTATGGCATACAAATTGGAGTTGCCTCCATCTTCACATCTACATCCACTATGACATGTTTCTTACTTAAAAAATGTAATCTATGAAAAAAAATCCCAATCCATAATATTTTACCAGAGATTGATGAAGAAGGGAAAATCATATTAGAACTAGAAATAATTCTGGAAGCGAGGATTAAGCAGCTAATAATTTGAGCAATTATTGAGTGAAGGGATAACTCCTACTTGTGAATTATTTTTTGTATCTAGACTATGAAATGAATGTAACGAGGTAGACCAAGTATATAAGTATATGTAAGATTAAGATATTGGGAGAAATGAGTGATGTTAGGGATGAATATTTCTTAATATATCTATATATATATATATATATATTTAACACAGTCAGTTATTGATTATATTGCAAAAAAAAGAGAGAAGCAAACTCCTGTTACATTCGATGGGGAATGGATTCAAGTAGAGAGCTGAAAATGGGAGTGCAGTTCCTATTTCTAAACTTGAAACCAATTTTCTATGAATTCCTTTGACTAACTTGGCATATTGCTAAACATACTGTCCTGGAAGTAAAATAAACTTGCAATACATATAAAATTAAGAGATTTCACCAAAATTGGTTGACTGACTCCACCTGTTGAGGGTGACATTTATTACTTTACTTAGTGGAGGTTTCGCCTTGCTGGCTCTGGTTGATTGAATTGATATAGTTAATAGCTTCCTCAAGATGCTTGCATTTGTCTTTGAGCTCTATTATTTTGGCTTTATGCTTATATATGTCTCTCTGTTTATACATCTTCTATGTTTTCATTTCTACCCTCAGATCCTTGAGTGCTTGGTTGAACTTACCTATCATGAACCTGTTTGCCCTACATGTTGGACAACTTCAATTTTTTGCAACTCTTTCTATGGGATTACACTCCATTTTGATCCTCTTACTTGTTGTGTTTTTTGTAGCTTTTTTGTTCCTTTTGAGTGTGCTCTTGCTGAGATTATTTTGATTTGCTTCTCTTTCCTTGAAATGAGAGTTTGTGCTGATGCAGCCTGTTGCCTCACAAATACACTGCTGCACCCCAATTGGCCAAGAGAGGATACACTAGGCTAGCTTTGATAAATTACTATGAAGCCTATTTGATGGGAAGTCCATCGAGGCCTTTCCGAAAGCTGAATGGACGATGGAAAGGGCATTGTGATGAGGCAGATGAAGGAGTTGATGAAGGTTCTAAGAAGAGGGAGACACCCTGGTAATATGGCATAAAGTAATGATGACACAGGAATGAATGCTCTATTGATTCAGAGGAGGGATACAAAGAGATCTATTGATTCAGAGGAGGGATACAAAGATATCTATTGGAAACATGATGCTTGTTAGATGATACTGAAACTTTCTTGTTGTTGCTAATTTTGGGGAAACCTGAGAGACTAACAATGAGTTTGCAACAAGATGATGAGAGACATGAATGAGTGAGAGTGCCTGGCTGAGGGATTGCTTCACTGATCTCTTGACACATAAAACTGAAGACTTCTACCTGAGAATTTTTGCTATTTGTTGTGTAGTTATTTAAGCTTGCATTGAGATTACTAGACTTGTAGATGAACGCTAGGATGCGTGTGTTGTTGCAGTGATTGAACATGATCATTCGACTGCGATTGATGATCACATTTGTTTCATGTAACTTGACTCTGATATGGCAGATATCTGCTCGACTCAGGTAGAGAGTATTTCTATAATCCTTGGCTTGCGAGCTTTGGATATTTTTTTTATTTTTTTTGGATTTTCTTCTTATATTCTTAAAGGTACCAATTGAGTGCCTTTATTAACAAATATTCCTTTTGATCTGCTCATGCTTTTTCCCATTTTTTTCTCTTTCATCATGAGGGATGTTGTAAATCATGGGATGGAGATACAATAAATTTCGTTGTTTTCCTTTACGCTTCCTGCTTCTCTTTCTACTGCCTTATTGGCAAGGATATCAGCCTCTTTATTATGTTCTCTCAGAACATGTTTGAAGTTGACTCTCCCCAATCCTTTTAAGTTCAGTCTTATCCTCTGATATATTTTGTTGATAGCCGTATTATTTGGATTTTTACTATTAATCATTGCTTCAATAACTATTACAGAGTCTCCTATTATCATAGGATGTTAGATTTCTTGTTTTTTTAATATCCTTGAGCCTAATAAAAGACTATAGGCTTCTTCTTTGTTATTTGTGGTTTCTCCTAGGCCCCATTCATATGTGATGATCTCTTTCCCATCTGGATCACTTATCACTCCACCTACTCCTGATTTCCCTGGATTGTTTTTCGATGCCCCATCAAAAGAAAAAACTGAAGCTATTTTGATTTTTTCTCCACACTTCAAGTTCTTTTTCATTCATCCTTAGTTTCCAATTTCTGGTTGTTGGGGCTTTCTTTGGTCTTGCTTTCCCCTTGTTTTCCAATATTGCTTTGCCAATCCAATCTCTCTCCTCTTGCTGAACATTGTGTGATCCATGGCTGACATTTCTTTAGTATTTATAATTTCTGAGACTAAACCCCATGTTTTTGATAAGATTTTGCCTGTTCTTGGCTTTTCTTCTTTGAAGATACTTTTGTTTCTAGTTATCCAAATCTGCCAACACAGTACTCCTGGAAGGCATTTCCAAATCTTGATTATTGTAGCCTTGTTTTTTTAGAGTAAGGATAATTCTTTTCCCATGTTTTATAAAAATCTGAGAGAGTTTTTGTGAAGTTTAAGTTAATTTCCAACAGGCTTATAATCTGGTTCCAACATTCTCTAGCTATCCTGCATTCGAAGAAGAGATGATGGATGGAATCTTCCTATATCAAGCACATGATGCACCTAGATGGGACATGAATTCCATTTTTTTTTTAAGTTATCAGTAGTTAGAGTTTTTCCTTTGAGAAGAGTCCATATAAATGCTTTGATTTTAGGGAGGCATTCAGTTTTCCAAACCACTTTCCATAGACTCCACTCTTGATGGTTTTATTGTTCGTGAAGTGCTTTGTACCCTGTTTTGACTGTGTATCCTCCTCCATTTCGATCCCAAACATAATCATCCTCTTCCTCGATGCTTATGGGCATTGCCCCTTTGAGGTGATGCTTTATTTTCTCCCATTGTCATTTTAAGTTTATTGGGATTGTTGGGATTTGCCACTCATGCCAGGTATGCTAATCCCATGCTAAGATTGATCGAAGAGTGTTCAACCCTCTTTCAGCCATCCATTTTTGTATGCCAAGGAGGTCCCATTGAAGATCTAGGGGCTCTTTTCCCATTATTCTGTCATCCCAAATTGCCACTAATTTCCCATTTCCTGGAGTTTTAGATACATGATTCCTGATTGAGGGGATTATTTTGTTTACAAGTTTGCAAGCTTGCGTGCAAGGCATCACAAGAATGATGTCTGTCAACAACTTTATTCTGGAATGATTAAGGTATTTTGTGGCAAGGGCTTTTTTCCACCAACTTTCCCTTCCAGTTATCATTCTCCATATTATTTTCATCCCTAGTGTAGCATTCATTAGGCCTGGTAAGCATATAGATAGACCTCCTTAATCATATGGGAGTGTGAATTGATCCACTTTACTAGACTAAATTTTTTATTCTCTTGCTTTCCTCCCTGCCAAAGAAAGCTTCTTATGATTAGTTCCATTTGCTTGTGTGCGCTTGCCGGGGTCAAAATATTCGCATACTGATATATTGGAAGAGCTGATACTAGTGCCTTAATCATAATCACCCTGCCTGCCATATTGAGCCACATCATACCCCACTTTTGTATTTTGTCCTTCAGTTTTTCCACTTGTTTGCTCCATACTTTAGCTTTCACATTCTCCTTGGCCATTAGAAGTTCTAGGTAGGTAAAGTGCATCCATCTTGCTTCTGTTGAAATTTCAAGAATTTGTGAGATGTTCTGCATTATTCTTGGAGGAGTGTTCCAACCATATATTCTACATTTTGAGTTTTTTGATAGCCCTCCAGAAACCTGAAGAAAGTCATCGAGAAATTTTTAAAATCTTCTTGCTATTATACTTGATGCCCCTCCCAATAAAAGAGTATCATGAGCAAAAAGAGAATGATTGATATTTTTGACACCTTTTGTAATTTGAATACCTATGATTTTATTTTCTTTCCTTTGGTTTTCCAATGCTGCACTTAGCGTTTCATCCATTATGATATATAGAAATGGAGATAGGGGACATCCTTGTCTCAACCCTCTTGAGCTCTGAAAAAATTTGTTGGGTCTTCCATTTATTAGTGGCACTATCCAAGGGGTTGAGATGCAAGCATGTATGGTCTTGATTATGTCTTGAGAGAATCCAAACTTTTTAAGAACTGTTGTTAGATATGTGTGGCTGACTCTATCAAAAGAATTTTCAATATCATTCTTTACAATAATTCCTTTCTCTTTCCTTTGGATGCTAATATGTATTGCTTCCTGAACAATAATCACATTGTCAATTATTTGCTGGTTGGGGACAAAGTCGCCCTAGTTTTCAGAGATTACATCAGGGAGAACTCTCTTGATTCTATTGGCAATAATTTTTGTGAGAAGGTTGTTGGGTTGGGTTCCTTAGGAATGAGAGCTATATATAAGGATTTTTGTTTCCTCCCATTTTTTTTTGAACACATTTTTTTTCATTCTCATGAAGTCTTTTTTTATGATATTCTAGTGTTGCCTATAGAAGGCAATTGTGAACCCGTCTGGCCCTGGAGCCTTGTCTGGATGAAGACTCCATATTGCTGCCAGCACTTCTTCTTCAAAGATTTCTTTGTTTATTTTTGAATTTTATTCATCACTTTACTTTTTTTGGATGTGTTGTAGAAAATCCTCATTATATGTTGGCTGCTCATTTTCTTTTAATAGCTCCTTGAAGTGGTTATGTGCTACTTTTTTCAATTCCTCCACTCCCTTTATTTCTTGTCCATCCACTTTAATTTTGTCTATCTGGTTTCTGGCTCTTCTAATTTTCATTGTGTTGTGAAAGAAGGCACTATTTTTATCCCCTGATTTCAGTCAAAGACATCTGGATTTCAATCTGAGCTCTTCTTCATCCTTTTTATTCTACCTGTATATTTCCCAAAATAATTAATTTTCTTTCAAATAATCCTGCTTGTCCTCCTCTTTATTTTCCTTTTCTTCTTGTATGTTGTCCAATTTTTTTGTAGCTCTATTTTCCTTTTTTTTTTTTTTTAATTTCATTCTCTATTGCCCATATTTTTAGTTTTACCCTCAGATTTTTCAATTTTGTTTCCCATACATAATGGGGAGATCCTATAATGTTTTGTGCCCATCCCTCTTTGATTTGATTTCTGAAGTCTTCATTGCTGTTCCAGATCGAATTGTATCTAAACGGAAGAGGACCTTGGTTGTCCAGTTTGCCCAAAATAAGTGGTACTAGCTTATGATCCAAAGTTGTTGTATGAATAATTTTGGATTTTACAGAGGTGTAATCAACTGCTATATTTACTTGCACTAAAATTCTGTTTAGCCTCTCCTTTATATTGTTCTTACCCACGATCTTGTTGCTCCATGTGTATTTCCCGTTACTTGGTGGGATATCAATTAGATTGTGCTGCTCCATTATTTATTCCAAAGCTTATCTTGACGGATTTGCATGATAAGTCCCTCCAATTTTTTCTTCTATATTTCTTACCAAGTTTAGGTCACCTTCCAAAATTATTTTCTCATTTTGTCTTTCTGTTAGTACTTCTTTTACCGAGTTCCAACATTGTTCTTTTTCTTTACAATTATTTGGAGCATATATGTTTATGATGTTGTAGTTTTCCTTTGTGCTACGATCCTTTTAATCTGTTTTAATCCAATGCTTGCTGATTTTTTGATTTTTCATTTCCCATTTCCTTTTTTCCCAAAGGGTGCAGATTCCTCCTGAGGCTCTTGTTTCCTCAAGTGCTATTCCTTCATAATTTTTTAGCTTTTTGTATCATTTTTCTAGTTTCATGATTGTTTTTTTTGGTCTCTCGGAACATGAAAATGTTTGGAACTTCTTTCGTTAGGATGTCTCTTGCTGCATTTGCTTTGTAGGATGTGCCCAAACCACGATAATTCCAAGAGACCACTATCATTATTTATTGGTTTGTTGGTGTGTGATGCCCTTCCCTCTTTTCTGATTTTTCTCACTATTTCCTATATTTTTCCCTAGGAAGGCGTCCATTGGTTTCTGAGTACCTAAAGCCATCTCTTTGGCTGCTGCTTCATCCCTTATTTCCTTGTTGGATTTTCTACCTACTTTTTTTATATGTTCATTGATTTGTATGGTCTCTTTGGCTTGGTTTCTAGTTAGGATACGATCCACTAATGAGGCCGGGGGGGGGGGGGGGGGGGGGGAATGAGGGTGATGGAGAGAGTAAGAGGTGTTGGGAGAATGCATTGGGGACTGGGGGGGGGGGGGGATCTGTGGTATATTCCAGAGGCACAATGGGGTTTGAATTTGTAAGGTGTGAGGGGATGATAGTGGAGGGAGATGGTGAAGAAGTTTCATTTGATTCTTAGGGTTGTGAAGATGGTGGGGGGTTGCTTGTTGGTGGATTTCTTTTTTTTACTTGCTCCCATTTGTTTTCTTGTTCCTTAACATTTTCACTTTTTTTTTTTTGTTTAGAACATCTATTTGCAAAATGACCATATTTGTGACATACCTTGCATTTGAATGGAATCTCCTCATAGTCCAGTTGTTGTATGTGCGTCCATTGGTCGACCTTAATCTTTATCGCTTCTGGAAGTCCTTTTCCTAGATTCACTTCCATGCATATTCTAGCACATGCATGCATATTGCCCTTTGGTTCACATCTATCTATATATTTTCCTACTACATTTCCTATGGCCTTTACTAACTCATCTCCCCAACAGTGTAAAGGGAGGTGGGGTAATCTGACCTATACTAGCACTGCACTTGGCACATCCATTTTAGGATCGAAATCTGGGGTCCATTGGTTTAGATATAGTCTTATGGTATCCATGAAATATGGGCCATTTCTAAAAATCGGATCTCTATCTTCCTTAGTTTCAAAATGAAAGCTATAGTATCCCCTTCCACGGAACCTTATTGCAATTTTTCCGTTGATGGTTGAGCTCTAGCTTCTTTCAACACGTCTTTGAACCGATTTGGGGGATGACCATAGCCCAGTGAACTACTCCACTATACCACATTTAGCGAGTGACAAAGCTACTCTACAAGGAAGGGCAGGAGGAAGGGATATTGCTGGAATATCATCGAGTTTTTTGACAAAGTTGTTTATTGTTGGCATGATTCTTAGAGGTCCTGTTGCTACTATAAGGGAGGAAAACGTTTTAGAGGCTTCTTCATTTCCTTAGAGTCTATTTGGTAGAGGATCACCCTCCTCTGAGGGATCCATAGCCTTAGAGATCCCAACAGCAGGAGGATGCTAAGTGGCAACTATGTTGCAGAGAGGGAACCCGCAAGGTCAAGAAGCAAGCCCGCGCATGCAGTTAGGAAGCCAAATATATTATAATTAAGATATAAATATAAAATATATATATAAATATAATATATTATATTCTTAATATATTAATGAGAAATTCATACAGATATTCCTTAGGAAGCTGAGGAAATGGTTTAAACTAAAAATTCAATTTGGACATACTTTTATGGTCACTCATCATTATATATTGTGACCATTTATACAATATGAAATACATAGGGGGTTGTTTTCATAATATAGTTCCCCCTTTGTGGTTGTATTCAATATAATTCTCCATATCCCTTATTTCATGAATGGATATTATATTCAACAAATGGTATCAGATCCTAACGAGTTTTTGAGGTGCTAAGATTATGTGGGGAGTTTGTGAAATACATTAACTATGGGAGATGTCAAATTAATACTCATGATATGTTTTAGTGTAGTGAATTATTTCTTTGAAATATGAATTTCCAAATGCACCCTTGAAGTGTTCCTAGAAAATTTAAATGGTTCAAATTAATTGTGCACTACACATCAGAAGACAACAACCGTCATGGTTGAGAAGACAAGTTCATTTGTATTGGTCATGTTATTATCATTCATAGGTTCAACTATGGCCTCTAAAAAGAATTATGTGGTGTACCTAGGACGAAAACATGATAAAAATGTGGACTGCCAACTTCTAGACCAATCTGATCATGAGCTTCTAGTATTAGTGTTAGGAAGCAAAAATGCCAGCAAGGGTAACATCTTGTACTCATACAGTTGAAGCATGAAATTTTATTTTTCTACTCTTGACGAAGAGCCCACAATGTTTGTATTTTCCATCCAAACAAGAAGTTTACACACATCTCATTCACGAGGATTCCTTGGATTAGAATTTGGAGCAGGAGTAAGAGAATATGAGAATGAATGAGATCCCTACCTACTAATCCACTCTAGGATCACTTCTAGTTTATTCCCCATGACACGATTTTTATTGATCTTTGTCCTCCTAATTAACGTATTCACCTTGTTTGTGTCGAGTATCAAGGAAGTTCTACCATATAATATTCACAATGGACCATCGAGGGGGCATAATAGGAGTCAATATAGTGAGAATAATATTCAACCGTCATAGTGAAACCCATAATGTTTAAATTATTGTTTGACAACTTATAACAGAAAATCATGCATTGTTTTTTGTTTAAAATGTTGTGCAAAATGTTTGTGTGTTCCTCCTTAGACATATGAAAACAAAGATGCATGCCCTTGCTACAACAACTAGAAGACTCGACAAGGAAACTCCAAGTGCCCATGATTTCAATCATTTCGATATTATTGGAAAAATGATATTTGTTATAAAAAATGAGTGTAAAATGTTTGTTCTGCTATGGCTATAGATGAGTAAATCTAGATTTAGTGCTTATTTTGTAAGTGATAGATCTCTAAATTTGTCTCTCCTAGAATCCATCTCTTACAACGCAAATCTTTAAAGTTAAAACTAGTGTTTTCCTATTGGGTTATATAAAATGTGCTTTCATGTTCTATGTATTCAATAATAATAATAATAATGAATTTCATGCTAGGATTCAAAAGTCAAATATGATTTTATAATGAGCCAAAAATAAGAGAATGTTAAGGTTGCAAGATTGTGTTACCCAACAACCAAGGTTTAAATTTATATTCAAAGAGACTGGAATTAAAGTAAAGTGAAATTGAGTTCATGTCACTGGTGTGTCAATTAAGTTTTCCTAGCCAAAGTAATAAGTTTCTATGTTGGATCTTGATATCCCTCTAATGAAGAAACATATTTTGTAAGCATGTAATTGTAGGTGTCTTAGAGGCATCCTACTATAAGAAACAATTTTATGCAAGTAGAATGGAAGATTCAAAGAAGAATCATGGTTGAGTATACTTTGAAAAAGATGAAGCAAAAGTATGAAGATGAAGAGAGAAGAAGAAGAAGATCACTCCATCAATTAATGATAGAGATGAAGAGATAAAGAAGTAGATTCCATGACAAAGGAAAATGATAGAAAAAAGTACAAGAAAGATACAAATTGAAGATGATGTGGGCTGAATAAGATGATGATAGAGAGAATGAACCCTTGGACTAAGAAGAAAAACAAAATGAAGAAGAATGAAATAGCAGAAGAAATGTAGTGAAAAAGGAAGACAAAAGAAGTGAAAGAAGAAGATAAATGAAGATACTAGAAAAAATAAAGATATGAATCTAGGTAAATGATAGTATATTGTGTTTAAAATTGAGATGCAAATGCAATGAATCCATGGAAATGACATCCCTAAAATTTTTAATGGCCCATACTTTGTTTAATGTATAGAAAATAATGTTTGTGTTGATATGAAAAGAAAAGGGCTACAAAGGCCTTAATGGAAATTAAATTTACCTAAGTTAATGTAATTCCTAAAGAGTAAAGTACACCCCCATTGAAGAGGTAGTGGTGTTGAACAAAAACTTGTCACGAAGGAAGAATTGGTGTTTAATAACCACTTGTTGTGATTTTTATGAGATATCAAGGTTTGTGGTCATATGAAACTGCTTGATGTAATGTATGTTTGTTGTAAGTTAAACCACCTAAGGTTTTTATGGGTTTAGGTAATCCAAGAAATCCTAGGTTATGGTTACAGGTAAGCCATAAAGCCTAGGTTGATGATGTAGGGGGGAATGTATGTACATATATGAAGATATGTTGTTGAACCATGTATAAAAATGTATTTCCTAGAGAAGCGATGGATACAAGGACTGGTGGCCCATGTTTTCTGGTGGATGGTTACTTTTTAATATGACATTCAATAAACACACTATTTGTGTTTTTGTAGGTACAGGATGAAAGTTGAATATAAAGGAAGATGAGTGAAGAAGGATAAAGAATAAAAGTGTATAAGAATGAAGATGAAGACTAGACCAATTCAACGTACAACTGAAGATAGAGAATTCATAAGTATTCGTTAAATAGGAATATGAACACATAAATCCTACTTGTGAATTATATTTAATATCTAAATTACAAAATGAAAATTTAATGAGGTAGACCAAGTATAGAAGTCTACGGAAGATTGAGAGATTGGGAGAAATTACTGATGTTAGGGATGAAGTTGCTTATGATATTTAAAGAGAGATTAATGGACACATTATGGAGGAAGTTGAGGAAATGGTTTGAGCTACAAATCTAATTTAGACAGTGGTTATGATCACCCATCATTATATTTTGTGACCATTTGTAAAATATAAACCACACACGAGAAAATTTTTATAATATAATTTCTCCTTTGGGGGTATATTTCGTATAGTTGTTTATGTCACTTATTTCATGAATAGCTATTATAATCAACATTGAGTACCTCATCAAATTAAAGAACCTACTAGAGGAAGAGATGACATGGGAAGATAAGCTATTCATGTAGAAACACCCACATATATTCAAGTTTTGAGGAAAACACTTGTTTGAAGGAGAGGGAATGTTAAGCCCTATATAATCCCCATTTGAACACTAAAAGCTCTTGTTAATCCCTAGATATTGAATGATTACATTTCTATTTTTATATTGTAATGTAGTCTAGAACATTTCATGCTCCCATTTTATTATAATTGCACCCTTTTTATCTTATTATATACTAAGGAGACCTAGTCCTAGGATCAACATATCTTGTATTAAACATTGTATTCATTGTAAAACGGAGGTTTAATTCTTGAAGTGGACTATAATTATTGACTTATTATGATTTTTAAGGCACATGGTCCATAACATTGCAAATGACAATGCGAAGCTTTAGACACAAGGCCATAATCAAACCTTTTTGTGACACTGATATTAAAGATGAATTATTTTGTGTATCTCGATACTTGAAATTAGATACAATATTTGCATGAAATTATAAATGGCTAGGGAAAAATAATTCGCTTATATGCATGTACATTTTGGAAGCTATTCAAATACAAATATCAACCACTTATACAAGGAATACAGAGAAAATGATACTTTTGAGTTGGATGATACTCATGAGATGGAGGACCTATGTTGCATATTTATAGGGCCACACATATGATATGTGTTTCATACTTAGAGGGAATATGGAAATTATGACTAGGATTAAACACAACTAAAAAAGCATGTAAATCTATGAATCACTATGTTATTTATGGGAAAGTTCATTAAATTATTCTCTATATTGGTCTTCCATGTATGAAGATTGGGGTCTTAATTACTCAATTATAAGATGCCAAAGGAACCTACAATATGTCACAAACACTCCTCTTAATATGAATTCATTTTTTTTTAATGTATTTGACTTATTAATTTCCATCAAATGTGTGGCTTGTTCTCCTAACAAGTATACCCCACTACTAAGACAAAATCCCTAAGAAAAGGGTGTACACATTCCACTTCTAGTTCCCCATTGCCCACTAAACCTTTTCACTATAAAGAAACAAAAAAGGTACGCTCTTTAGATTATAAGAACATTACCTTTAAGAAATGGATGGTGACATAGTTATATATGATAGTGTAATAATGAAAAGGATGGAATTTTGTTAGCCTTTTCCTAGAAAAATAAGCATAAGGAATTTTTTTGGATATTTCATGAATTTCATCTAATGTAAATTAATTTATTTTGATTATCTATGTTTTGGATCCGAAGGAGATCAAGAGAACTATTAGAATAACCAGAAGAATAAATCTCCAACCTTGTGACTCTCAACCACCGAACTAAAGGATTTATCTACCTTACATCTAGGGATTTACTAACAAAATTGAAAAATTCATGAAGGAAAATAACATCTATATTACATTCAAAACTATGAATACTATTAATTAGAGAATGAAGCTTTTCAAAGATGACATGGATTGGCATCAAATCAATGGAATCTCCAAAGTAAATTGTTCTTATGGGAAGCACTACATTAGAGAATTTGGTCGAACATTTAAGATTAGGATGAGATAAAATTTCGTTGATATAAGACATGAATGTATTCACATATCTGTCCATGCTGAGTACTCCATCAAAATTATCCACCATGTAGGCCTTGAGCACACTGAGATTATTTATAAGGAAGGTCACTACTTTTAAAATAAGTTTTAGGGAATCCATCAAGATTATCGAGAACCCTAATGATCTAAATAGAGACCATGTTCTGAAAGGAAGTGACCCCTGGATTCCTTTAATCAATATACTTAAGAACACTTAGATTCAATGTTTGTCTTATCTTGGTGTTTTATCTCCTTCCCTACTTTTCTCTTAAATTCTCCCATTTTGCTTCATGGTCCTCCTTTTTCCACCCCAACCCTCTTTGCTTCTATCACGACCTTCCTGATTTTTTCTCTTCTCGACTTCACCCCTTTCCTACCACATTCTATTTACTTTGAAAATCATTTCTCGCCTTATCCTATTAATAACTACTACTTATACACATTTCACCATATAAATATCTATTACTGCATTATCATATTATTAATATTTATTAAGTATTGAATGACTTATTAACATTTCACCATATAAAATATATTTACCTACACTATATATTAAATATTTATAGAGTTACCTTAGTACCATTCTAGTTTTTTTTGTACCCCTAGAGTTTATAACGTGATTTATTTTTAAGATTTATTATCGATTTATGGGTTATAGCTTCTAGGATGTAGGGTTTTCCTAGTTAATTAAGGAATTTTTTGTAGTGGCTAAGCGTACTGTTTACGCTTTGAATTAGTTTTTATGAATATTAATAGCTTATTAATTTTATTAATTTACTTTAATATAATGCAAGTTATTTAATTTCATATAATTTATTAATTCATTTTATTATACTATGTTTCTATAATAATCTATAATAACATTCATTTATATTATTATTCAATTTTATACTAATCCTATTAGTTTTAACCCATTAAGTTAATTATATTATTCGCCTCCCAACATTATTAAATTTATTATATCTATACAGTTGGGTTGGGGGTTTTTGGATGGTAAAAAATAACCAAAATAAACATTAGGGATACCACTTGGTCAAAGCCCCAAATAGTCCCTTTTCCGTTTGAAATAGTGGTTTCGACTAGTTCTAATAAGTTCAATTTCCCCCTCACTCTCCTTGTCAACTTAAGATATATCTAATTGTTCATCAACAAGAAGAGAGATATCTAATTTACCCTTTTATAGAGCTCTTGTAAGAAAGAAACCCTTAAGATGAAACAAGGGCTCAACCAGAGTTTGCTCTTCCATAAGGAGACTTCCAAAATGCAATGAAGTTATTCAAAATGAAAATATACTCTAGGATGCAAGTGATATAAAATAGATCCTAAATCTATCTTGATTAGGAAGATATAGATCTGGTCCCAACTGAGAACAAGATAATGGAGTTTGGACAAACTTGAATTTGGAATAAAAATAAAAGATAACTTTCTAAAGAAATAGTTATAAGATATTTGTTGCACATATATCTAAACTCAAATAAAATGAATTTGAAACCAGTGAAATGACTAGATTAAGGAAATAGTTTTCATAAAACAATCATGATTAAAACAAAGATAAACTTGTCATCAATCTCCTAAATAGTTAATAGTAATAACAATGTTTATCTATTCAAATTCATTTCCCAACTTGATATCAATTAGAACCAACAAGAAAATATAACTTTTCATTTATTAAATAAGCATATACTTAAATGGAATTTAAAGTAGTGAAAAATCCATAAATTAGACACTTATCTGGATCAAGAATCAAATCAAATTGAATTAAAAGAAGGCCATCAATCAATCTTTAACCTTGAAAATAACGTACATAAGTTGCAGATCTGATCAAATCTCTATGAGTACATGAAATTCTCAAAACATCTCATGATAGCATGAAATTTTCAGAGTTGAAATATCTCTCCTAAAATCTGGTTCAAAAGATCTAATTCTCTATAAAATCCAATCCTCTACAAAGTGCAAAAAACCCTCTTTTGCAGAGAATTGGAACCCCCATTTTTTCCTTCTATCATAACTTAAATTATAATTTACAAAAAAGAAATCTAAAAATGGAGAGTTATTGAAACAACAATTTAGATCCATGATTTTAGATTTGTAGATCCTCTTATTATTTCTCTGTTTCTACAATCTAATTGCTCCAAATCCTCTATGCCTCATTTCTCCAATCAAATCTTTGCAAAAATAACAAAATAAAATTAGAACTGATCAAAATTTAAGAGAAAAGTCAAATATCCAATAGTATGAAAATACGAATTAATGACTTGATCAAAAATTAAGAGAAAAGTCAAATATCCAATAGTATGAAAATACCAATTAATGAATTGAAATCTATTTTGAGAAATTAATAAAACCAAATCTTTGCTTTCTCTTGCTTTTGATTATTCCATTTGGAGAGTTTTATGAAAAAATTGATCATAGAAAATAAATTTGTAATAGCGAGAAGTTTTAAGCCAATGAAAAATTTGCAAAATAAAATTTATGAAACTAATTTTGTTGCAAATTCGAGTTTGTTAATTTTGCTAATTTTTTGGAATACTATATTTCCATATTTGCTTCATTTAATGATTCCATATTTAAGTATCTTTTCAACGAACTCTCATTTACCTCATTTCGCTGAGTAGAACACAAAATAGAGCCTTCCAA
>APFE031401385.1:8982-46631 GCA_000404065.3 Pinus taeda
ATATGTATTTATATATATAACGTATATGCGAATAATGGACGGTCACGTCTCAAGGAAGTCACATTTTAATGTTATGTTTGAATATTCACCTTCCTCCGTTAGAGTTTTTACGGGAGACCCTGCCCACACCTTTGAACCGTAGAGCCCGCAATAACCTGTAGCTATCACCGCAGATTTTATCTTGATTAAATTAGTGAAGTTTGTCGGCCCAACACCTAATTAGACAAATATCGTGACCTTCAACGGCTGTGCCCTCTTTGAACCGGTGCGATTGATCGTTGATTTACTGTGGTGAATGATGCGTGATATTATGGTTGCACGACGTCAAGGAAGATTGTTCGGAAGG
The DNA here is from genome assembly GCA_000404065.3 of Pinus taeda. NCBI lineage: Eukaryota > Viridiplantae > Streptophyta > Pinopsida > Pinales > Pinaceae > Pinus > Pinus taeda. Next base: position 9,329 of record APFE031401385.1, read on the forward strand.
CAATAGGACAACACGTGAAAACAACAGATAACTACGAAACGATATGGATAGTGAGCGACAAGGAGGGTCAGGGGTCAACAAAACGTTGGCGACCTAGTGGCAAGGATGACGTCCTCTTGTATCTGTAGGGATAGCGAGATAAGCTAGCGGGAACTCAACGACCACGATGGATAAGGGAAATTGCAACTGCGGCGTGGACAGTGCCTCTTGCTATGGTAGCGGCTGCAAGTGATGTTGTTTTCTATTTTATATATATATATGTCCTTTGTTTTGTAATCCTTGTAATTTTTTATATATATTTTTAAAATAGGGCCAAAGGCCTATGACGAATCAACGATGCAGAAAATCTCCAATTGCAGCGAAACGCTTGAAAAGAGTCGATGCCAAGGGCCTGGATCGAAGAGCGTGGCTCAATGCAGCGTGAAGCAGCCAGAGGATCGACTGCTTTGATACCAAATGAAGTATAAAAACTTCTTGATAAACAGAAATATATATAGAAATAATTTATTAATAAGATGAATTACAGATGATGCTGATTTACACTGGGTTGCCTGGCTTATATACCGCCATGGGCACCCTTTGGGAAAGGGCAGGATCTTATGATCGTGCCCTTTCGTCTAATTAAAATTAAAATTAAATAATAAACCTAAGTTAACTAATTTTTTTACATAACAATATCCTTTGCATTGGCTCAACGTAGCGGCACATCCTTTTATATCAAAAGATTCAGAACATTTTTAGCGATCCTTGCTTGGATAGTCTTGTTTTGCAACACGAGTTTGGGAAAATATAAGCCAAGTATTCTGAGTTTCATAAGTTCGTCTTTTCTTTTGCAATGCATTGAGGACTTTATTCTGCTTTTGGTAAATCCCTACTTAAAAATTAAAATAACCACTAATAATCGCAGATCCTACTGTACAACTGTATTGTTGCATCTATTTCTGGAGAAAAATAATTGAGCAATAAACTAAATTATGCCAAAAAGATTTGTTGATTTTAGTCCAGCTGCCTTTTACTCGTTCTATTTCAAACTTTCATTTTTAAAGCATTCTATTTGGATATTTAAATACTATTATTCTGAGTATTGCTTTGATCAGCTACAAATTTGCATGAAGCTCAAATATATTCGAAGAGTATGCCACTTTGCCCACTCCCGTACGCCTATTGAAGTCGTGCGTTGTAAATTTCACATGTTCAGTTCATAACATGTCATGGGTTTGGGGATTAATTCATTTTATCACTCTGATCCTATTTTTCATCTCTTTTGGGACTGATCTTGATTTTCATGGAATGTTTATAGGGAGCTGCTCAATGTAACTTTCGAGTAGACCATTGTTAAATAGAGAAAACACTGAGCATCAAATTTGGGTCGTGCTGCGGTAGTAAGCACTCCAGGGACCAGTACAATATATAACTCACAAGCATTGCATAAAGTTTAAACAGTGATTATAATTCGTTAATTATTGAATATAAATTTTAATGTGCACATCTGTGCATTTTCTTACAAATTATTTTGTTAATCACCTATCCCACATACCAAGTGGTATTAGATCTTAGGTCTCTCTACCTGCAAATTTCTTACCAATTTACTAACTGCTTTCTTTTTGTTCCATGTTCTATGTCCTTTCGCCAACTCTCAAAGTGCAAATCAAACACAACTCACATATAGATATACAGGCCCGATCTCCTGAATTTCTGTAGAGACTGGTTTTGTGATGTTTCTTTAAATCTGCCCCTGGTATTTACATGAACATCCATCTGAAGCACGTGTTTTGAAAAATATTACAAAGCAGAGAGATAGCTCAATAAGTCTTTAATTTACACGGTACTAAAAAATAAAGCTTTTTGTCTACGGAGGGGCCAGGGCACAATTAATTTTGCCTGGAAAGCCATTTTTTTTGGTCAGAATTTGGCATTTTATTTATTTATTTAACTTGGAATTTGAATTTCACTATTTTATCATTTAACTAAATTTTAATCCTAATATGCCAACAAAAATGCAGATATATAATTATATTTGTCATGGCACCTCCAAAGTCACTAGCAAAAAGATGGAAATATGTGGAGAAATTGGATGGGCCTCATGGGAGGCGTTTGAAATGCAAGCTATGTAATGATGAGTTTGTTGGATCTTTAACTAGAGTGATGGACCATTTACTTTCTGCCACTAATGGCAAAGGAGGTGGTGTTGATGGTTGCAAAAATATGCCTGCAGAGCTGAATGAGACACTTCAGAAAGATTACGAAAATATAAAAAAGGCCAAGCAAGTGAAGGAAAACAAAAGACAACGTGTCCAAACAAAAATTACAATGAATTACAACGCATTTTCTGCACTTTCTTCAAGCATGGTTGGTGTTGGGAGTTCATCTCAGTCAAAGATTAGTAAATCAACTTCAAGTGGGACAGATCCATTAAATTCTCTTTGGAAGCCCATGCAGAAACAAGAAGTTGATGATGCTGTAGCTGATATGTTCTTTGAATCCGCAATTCCATTTAATGTGGCAAGAAGCCCTTACTTCATCAATGCGTGTAAGATGATGGCAGATTTTGGTAAAGGATATGTCCCTCCTAGTTCTGAGATTATAAGGACCACTCTTTTGAAGAGGTCAAAAGAAAGAGTTACAAACAAATTGCAAAAGATCAAAGGCTCTTGGAAGGAAACAGGGTGCACATTTTTATCAGATGGTTGGTCAGATATGAATCATAGACCTTTAATTAATGTGTTGGTTCATTTCCCTAAAGGGTAACTTTTTTAAAAAATAGTTGATGCTTCAGGGAATAAGAAGACCTCTGAATTTATTTTCAAGATTTTAGAGGAAGCTATTCTTGAGGTTGGAGAAGAAAATGTGGTGCGGGTTATAATTGATAGTGCTTCAAATTGTGTAGGAGCAGGAAAAATGATCATGGATAAATACAGAAAAATATATTGGACACCTTGTGCTGCTCATTGTCTTGACTTACTGTTACATGATTTGGCAAAGTTTCCATGGATTAAAGAGACAGTTTGGAAGGGGAAACAAATTTCTCACTTCATATTTAACCATCAAGTCACATTGAGCTTGTACAGGAGTAAAGCATCTAGAGAGTTGCTCAGGCCTTGTGACACCAGATTTGCCACATATTACATTACTCTCAAAAGGCTAGTTGAAGAAAAAGAGAGTATAAGAGGTGTTTTTTGCAACAATGAGTGGGAAAAGTCTCATCTTTCAAAGAAAGCTAAATGAAAGGAGTTGGAACAGGTGATTTTAGGGAATGTTTTTTGGGACAATGCTTAGAAGGCCTTAAAAGTATGTGAACCAATTGTTGATATGCTTCGCATGGTTGATAGTGATACCCCTTCCATGGGTTTTGTTTATGAGAGAATGTATCATGCTAAAGAAGCCATTACAAAATCTTTTAATAACGAGGAAAATGAGTACATTGCAATATGGGAGGTGATTGATGAAAAATGGAAGATGTCGCATAGTCCTTTACATGCAGCAACTTGTTATTTGGATCCTAGACTCTTTGGGTTAGAAAGAACAAATGATGCAGCAGTCATGAATGGCCTTCATGATGCAGTTGAACGGTTGGTTCCTGATCTAGAAGAATGCAGGAGAATTAGAGAGCAGCTCCGAGCATACAGGTTGGAAGAGGGAATATTTGCAAGGTCTAGTGCAGTTAAAGATAGGCCCAATATTCCTCTAGGGAGATGGTGGCAGTTTTATGGATCGGAGACTCCTGAATTGCAACGTTTTGCAATTCGTATTTTGAGCCAAGGATCAAGTGCCTCTGCTTGTGAAAGGAACTGGAGTAGCTTTAACCATATCCAGTCCAAGAAAAGAAACAAATTATTGTGTACAAGGTTGGAAGACCTTGTTTATGTTCGCAGTAATTTGAAGTTGGCCTTGACTAGTGTGGCCAAAGATGCATCTAGTTCCTCTCAGCCATGGTTTGATGATGATCCAGTGCCAGAAGAAGATGATATTAGCACTGATGGTGACTCACTAGATGAGCCAAATGTTGGAATTCCATCTATTGATGACTTCGAAGGTCACCATTCTAGTGCCTTTACTATGCCATCTGCACATGATGATTTAGAGCATTTTGATGATACAAGTAGGCCATAACTTATAAGTATAGATTATCTATGTTTTTGAATTTCCTAAAACAATTTTATGGATTATAATTACTTGGCATTATGACTTCCTTATTATATTAACATTGATGGTGACTCACTAGATGAGCCAAATGATGGAATTTCATGTATTGATGAGTTTGATGATATTATGATTACTTTGATGACATTATCATGAGCACTAGTCTAGTGGCTTTACTAGGCCATTTGCTCATGATGAATTAAAGCTTTTTGATGTTACAACTTACAAGTAGGCCATAATCATAAATTATCTATGTTTTTGAGTTTCCTAGAACAATTTTATGGATTATAACAAAATGAGTACATTATGACTTCCTTTTTTAAATTTGGAAATTGAAGATGTTCTACAATGAGTTCTTAATATAGTTGTATTGTGATGTATATGTTTAAATTTTGATTATGTTTTAATTATGTGATTTTTTAAAAGATTACTAGTATTTGACATTATAGACATTCATTTAAATTTTGAAGATTGAAAATTATGTCATTTCATTTTTTCATTTGCAAACTACTATTGTGTATGTTTACATTTAAGTAGATGTTAGAATGATTACATTAATCATGTATGTTTACTAGTAAGAATTTGTATTCATGTGTTTATGGACCTATTTTGAAATTTTTATAATTTTGTCATATATATATATATATATATTGAAAAATATGCATAGTCGAACCTAATGTCGAACCTCATACGAACCTGATCGGAAAATTCGAATTTGATTCGAACTTAATCGTTGTCGAACTCGAATTCAAACCCGAACCGTGTGACATTGCCTCAAACCATACCCGCAGAGCTGCAAACCTTCACGCAACTCCCCTTTGAGTCTTCTTCCCTCCTGCGTTCGTCCACCTGCGTGCTACCTATCCATAGCTTTCCCTTCATCATCCGAGCTGCTAGCCGCCAAACTCTCTGCCGTCACTGCTTTCCTCCCGCAAACTTGACCTGCACAACAACAAAATGAAAACATTTGATTTCTTTTTTGTTTGTATGCATGTACATTGGGTTAGATAATTTTTAGTTCTTTTTATTTGTATATTCGTGGTTTAGGCTTAGTTTTCGATTTCATTTCTTTAGTTAGATTTCATTAAGATTTTAATAAATAAAAATTTTGATTTGGTTTTTATTTTGATATTTGATTTCATTTTTATTTTTTTCGATTCAAAAAAACTTTAAAAAATTCTAAAAACACATCAAAATTTTTCTAGAAATTCTAAAAAAAATTAAAAATTCTAAAAAAATTTTAGAAAATCTAATAAATTTCAAGAAATTTTGGAATTTGATTTTTTTTTTTTTTTTTTTTTAGCTGCATTGGTTTTTCGATCTTTCTTTTCATTTTGATTTTACTTTTGTTTTCTTTTTTTCATTAAACTACTAAAAAATTAAAATTTTAAAACATTTCTAAAATCTAAAATTTTTTTAAGAATCTAAAACTTTAAAAAATTCTAAAATTTAAAAATGAAATAAACTAAAGTAAATTAAAGGAATTGCGCTTTAATCTTTTATTTTTTATTTTTATTTTTAATATAAATTATGTGGCCTATGGCCCATTAAAAATTCGACTCATTAACCCTTTGATTTATTTTACTTCTTCATGTTTCACATTAAAGCATTCTCTAAAGAATAATTGAAATGCTAATCTAAAGTTCCTTGGTGTTATCTGGTGATTAAATGCAATTTTCGTAATTTTTCTATGGTCAAAGTGAGATAAATGTTTTAAACTTTATATTGGCTATAGGAGAAAGTTAATTATATTCTAGATCTTAGTCATTAACGAAAATCATTCTTCTGGAATTTCTTGCACAATATAGTTTTGGGCATTTACATTGATCATTCATGATTGTCGCTATTTGTCACACATTTGTAAATTGCTCTGGATAACTTGTTTTATTTAGTCTATGGTGAATGCAAATATTAAAGGCACTGGTCTGTAGTCATTTATATCTTGTAATTGTGCCTTATCTTAATCCATCTATCGTAATTGACCAAGACTTGCTTTAAAATCATCAAGGTCTTCATCATGAAAATCTCCTAGAGTCCGTGTTCCACAGGCTTCTTCATCCATTTACCTTAGGGACTACCCCCCTTGACTTGCCTAGGATAGAGTCTAAATGGAATGAGTAAGGATCAAGAGTGACAACCCTTACTGTAATATCCTGTTTCAGAGATATTCTCCAAAACCCCAGTAACTCCAACTAAATATGCACAAATGATATAATTACCGGGAAACTCAAAATGATAAAAATAACAGTGGTGCAACATATAATAAGGTAAACATAAATTATAAGCAGATACTCGAGAAACACAGAGAGAAATGCTAAGCCATTTTATTATACTGAGTAATGCAATGAGTACAGGAGGTGATCAGAAGGATGGCACCTCGACTTGCACTAGGCAAGTGAAGAAATACACTAAGAATAGCAAAGGAATGGCCTCTCTCTGAACTGCGTGGATGCTGATGGAGAACTGTCATGCTGCTATAGCCTATTACTGCTGGAAATCATATGAGGATTTGGGCCTGTTCCCCTCCTCAGAAAATGTTGAAACTCTAGAAGCTACCTCTCCTCAGAAAACCCAGAAAAACCCATAAATCTTTTCTGAAATGGCCAACCCCCAAAAATCTCCCCCCTTGGGGAATCACACAATCCCTCAAGGCCCTGCGCTACCTCTGAGTAGAATCCTCCAAAATACTGCCTGAAACTCTGCCAAACTCCTCCAATATGGAAGAGCTGATCCCTTGCTCAATATCCCACCTCAACTCCTCCACAAATCCTCAACCCGGAACTGCCCTAGAAGAACTGCGTCCCTCTCTCTCAAGACTGCGCAATCCTCCAATGCTCAGCTCCACCCAAATGCTAAAGATCAAAACTATTGGAAAAAGACTGCTGAAAATACCTTGCCTGAGTAGGCACTCGAAGTCCCCTAGGGCTAAGGGTGAGATCTCCGAACGGAGACACTTAGTGCACTAAACAGTGCTACAGACAGGCTAAACAGCCAGCGTGTTGCAAGTCGAAATGACTAGCTCAAATGCTTATAATCAAATGAAGAAATGAGGGGGCTACTCTCTCCTTTATAGCATTGGCCTCTCCCAATCCCAAGGCTCACCTCCTCCAACGTAATCCCCTCTTGCCACGTGTTCCTTTTCCATTTGTGCAGTCCCTCCAAGTGTCTATGTTTGCCCCATCTCTGCGTGGTCCTTTGGCCCCCTTGGCTCCCCTTTAAGTCACAACGTTGTGCTACTAGGAAGTGACTTTTATTCTAAAGTGAGTCATGTCCCCTTCTCCTCACCTTTCTATTTACAAATAACTATAGAAGGAAAAATTGAGCAAAATCGAATATTCTAATTAGCCATGGCTAATTAGGAATATTACAGTCTCCCCCGGCAAAATGTTGCTTGTCCTCAAGCAACTGAAGTGATGGATGCTGTAAAATTTTCTCACTCTCCCAAGTGGCATCCTCATCCTTTAAATTCTTCCACCTCACCAAGAATTCCCGGACCGTCTTGCTCTGTAGCTGCCTCTCCCTGGTATCAATAATAGCCTCTGGCTACAACACCAAATGCCCCTCATCATCTATGGGTGGTAGCTCATCTGTCACTATCACATGCTGTCCCAATGCCTTTTTCAAACATGATACATGGAAAACGTTATGAATCTTGCTGCCTTGGGGCAGCTCCAACTCATATGCAACCTGTGCAATCCTCCGTATCACCCTGTATGGCCCATAAAAGTGGGGCTGGAGCTTTTCAACGCCCTTTTGCTTTAGTGACGACTGTCGGTATGGCTGTAATCATAGGTAGACCAAGTCTCCTACCTCAAACTGTCTCTCCACCCGACCCTTGTCAGCATACAACTTCTGCTGGTTCTGTGCTGTAGCCATATTATCCTTTAGAGCTCAGAGAATATCCTGACTCTCTTGGATTCGAATCTTGGCTCTCGGAGCCTTGCTAGCACCAAACATCATGTCAGCAAAAGAGAAAGGATGATATCCATAAAAAGCATAGAATGGTGACATACCAATGGACATGTGATGTGTAGTGTTGTAGCAGTACTCCTCCAGATGTAGCCACTTCAGCCATGCTCGCTGTTTCCCACTGACATAGTTACGCAAGTAGCCCTCCAGCCACTTGTTAACTATCTCTGTTTGCCCGTCCGTCTGTGGGTGATAACTGGTACTCGGTGTCAACTCCGTCCCCACCAACTGAAAAAGCTCCTGCCAAAACACGCCCATAAAACGGTTGTCCCTGTCGCTGGTGATGGTCTTAGGAAGACCATGTAGCCTGAAGATCTCTCTGAAGAACAACTCGACCACCTGTGCTGCTGTGTAGTGTGCGGATATGGCAAAAAAGTGTGAGTACTTTGTCAGTCGATCAACGACGACAAAGATGCAATCCTTGCCCTGTACCATGGGCAACCTTGTGATGAATTCCATAGAAATACATTCCCATTTCCCCTCCGGAATGGGAAGAGGCTGCAATAATCCTGCGGGATGGTTCATCTCCCCCTTGTTCCTCTCGCAAACATCGCACTCCTGGACATGCTAGAGTACGTCCTCCTTGAGGCCCTTCCATGAGAATCTCTCTCTAATGGCCATGTAGGTTTTGGTAAACCCCTGATGGCCGACCAATGGTGAATCATGTGATGCCTGACGTATCTTCTTCTTGAGCTAAGACCCCTCAGTCAAGAAGATCCGGTCCCTGTAGTAGATGATCTCATCGATCACCCTGTACCTGTCATCCGTCACCTGTCCATCTAGAACCTCACATACAAACCTGTCCTTGGAGTACTCTACTAAGAGTCGAGCCCTCCAGTCTGCGTCCAAGCTCATAAGAGACAACGTGGTTGGTCTACGTGAAAGGGCATCTGCTACCACGTTGTTCTTACCCTTGACATGCTCAATGTCAAAGTCATATGCTTGGATTTTGTTGATCCACTTCTGTTGCCTCTCCGGTAGCTGCTTCTGCTCCAAAACGAACCTGAGGCTGTTGTGATCAGTTCTCACCTTGAACTTGTTACCCACTAAATACTACCGGAACTTGGCCAATGCATGCATGATGGCCAACATCTACTTGTTGTATATAGAATACAACCTCTCGTGTGGAAGGAGCTTTCGGCTCTCAAAGGCTATAGGGTGATCTCCCCACATCAATTCTGCGTTGATCCCCTCTCCTGACGCATCACTCTCCAAAACAAATGGCTGCGTAAAATCTGGCAATGCAAGCACTGGGCAGCTGCTCATGACCTCCTTGAGCCTGTTAAAGGCTCACTACGCTATATCCGACCAACTGAATGCCCCTTCCTCGTCAGATCTGTCAGGGGTGCAGCAAGCTGTGAGAAACTCTTGACGAATTTCCGGTAGTAAGTACAAATGCCAATGAACCCTCGAAGTTCTGTCACGTTCCTCGGCTCTGGGTAATCTCTGATGGCCCTGATCTTCTCCTCGTGGACCCTCACTCCGTCCACCCCTATGATGTGTCCCAAGTATAACATCTCCGTCAACCCAAACTCACACTTGGAGAGCTTGGCATAGAACTGCTGCTCCTCCAAGATGCGCAATACTGTCTCAATGTGCTGGAGATGCTCCTCCCAAGTCCTATTGTAGATGAGGATATCATCAAAGAACACCAACACAAACTTCCTTAAGTGACTGCGGAAGATGTGATTCATGCAAGACTGGAATGTAGCTGGGGCATTGTTTAGCCCGAAGGGCATCACCAATAACTCAAAGTGCCCATAGTGACACCTGAAGGCGGTCTTGGGAATGTCCTGCTCCCTCACGCGAATCTAATGGTACCCAGATCTCAAATCAATCTTTGAGAAGAATCGTGCTCCTATCAATTCATCCATCAACTCATTGATCTTGGGTATGGGGTACCTGTTCTTCAGGGTCTTCTTGTTCAGGGCCCTATAGTCAATGCACATCCTCAATGTGTCGTCCCTCTTCTTCACCAACACCACGGAAGAAGCAAAAGGACTTGTGCTTGGTCGAATGTGCCCAAGAGCCAGCAACTCCTGAATGGCCCGCTCAATCTCATCCCCATAGGCCTTGGGATGCCTATAGGGGGTAGTAGTCACTGCCTGACACTTGTATGCCCTGCTCAAGTTCAATGGTGTGCTCAAACCCTCGGTCCGGTGGCTGTCCCAGTGGAATCTCCCCAAACACTGTGGCATACTGGTCAAGGATGGCTTGTATCTCTGGGTGCACCGTTTGCCCTGTAGTCCCTGCCTTTGATGCACACAACTCCACTGCCCACTCTACGTCTCCCTTTCGGAAGACTGCCTCCATTCGATGAGCTGAAACAATCTGGGGCAGGTATGTGTGCTGTCCCCGTATCTTCTCATGCCTCCCTATCTTCTCATCATCCCATTCCATCTTTAGGGCCTTCCAATCTGTAGTGACCTTCCCTAGAGTGATGAGCCACTGAACATCCAGTACTATGTTGGTGTTCGAAATATTGCCCACGAAGAAGTGGTCAGTCAATGTGTAGGTGCCCATCGTCACTGATAACTCTGGAACATAACGAGCACACACCATGGTCTGATCTCTTGGGACCAAAACTGAAAATCCATCAAGGCTCTTTGTCGGTATACCTCTCCGCTCAACTATCTGTGCATCGATGAAGTTGTGGGTGGCTCCACTGTCAACCAAAACTGATACTCGCTAGCCACGTACTGTCCCCCATACGCGCAACGTCAAATACTTGGGAGCTCCTTGCAATGCTGCAAGGGCTCCTCCAGTAGGTGCAAAAGCTGCACCACCTGCTGGTGGTGGTGGAGGCGGCAAGGGATCCTGCACGACATGACTATCTCCTGCCTCCACATCATCCTCTTCCTCGTTGCTCTCGGAGAAGACCTCAATAAAATGTGCTTTGCCAGCAGCACATCTATGTCTTGGTGCCCATGGCTCTTGACAGGTGAAGCACAACCGCTTCTTCTTCAACTCCCTCCTGGCATCATCGTCAATCTGTACTCGTCCTGGATTCCCCTTCGGAGGCGGAATCCTCACATCCTTCCCCTTAGGCTGAAAAGCCTATCGTTGGGGGTAAGGTGTCCGGGTCCTGGGTAAGACATCCTGTAAGTCTCGGGTCCTGCTAATGGCATCTGAAGTGTGGTTGGTCTAGCGGATCTGACTAGACCCCGAAGTGGCTTTGCTAACTCCTCAACATACATGTAGATCCTCCGTGCCGTGGATAGATCTGGCACCATCACTGAAACCCTCAAAAAGTCTGCAATGTAGGTCTCTGGGTACCCTGTCTTCTTGAGCCTCGTCAACTCAACAAAGTGTTGTTCCGGATCCCTCCGGTCAAACTTCTCCATCAATCTCCTGGTGAACTCGGCATACGTCGTCACTGTGGAATGCCCGAGTGTAACAATCCCATGGAACCACCAATCTTGGACCTCACTATCCAAATGTAATGTCGCCACCTTGATGGCCTCTGCCTCCGACATCTGGTTAAGCTGCAAATAGATGTCCAGTTTCTCCACCCAAGACCTTGCCGAGCTGTTTGATGAACCATCAAACATAGGCAAGTGAAATCTACTCGCTGTGCGGTGGGTGTCTCCATCGTGATAATGCCGATGTACTCTGTGATTGTCACAGGGTCTACTATCCTGCTGGAGCTGAACAAAATCTCTGAATTAAAGAGCATCCTTGAACTCCTGCCCATAGGCCTGGTACTCTGCAAAATAATTGCCCATATGACCAGGCTCTGCCTCCTGCTGGGCTCCGGCCCCCGTGTCTGCTCCTAGGAAAGTGGGCATGGTAGAGCGTGTAGGGGCATGTGAGGCCATCTGCGAAGTAATATCATGTTGAGTGGCACCTTGCTCTGGAAAATAGTGAGATGTACCTAATCCCTCACCAACGTGGAAAACCTGTGGGTTCTCACGCTGTCTAGCCTGCACTGCTGTGAATCTATGCCCCATCACCTCAATCTGCCTCGACAGACCCTGCAGTGATTTGAGGAGCATGTCCGCAAATCTCCTCCCGTCCTCATCTGCCATTGGATCCTCCTACTCTACGTCCACTACAAGCTCCTTCTGTTCTGCATCCACCACAGGCTCCTCCTGTTCTGCATCCACCACCGGAACACAGTCTCCCTCTCTGTAGGTATTCTCCAACCTACGCCCAGTGTCTTTGTATCTCCTACCTCTGTAACAGATGTAGGGTTTTTCCCCCGGTGTCATAGATTGCTAGCTCCACAGGCTGAGCCAGATCTATGCTCTGATACCACTGTAATATCTCGTTTCAGAGATATTCTCCAAAACCCTAGTAACTCCAACCAAATATGCACAAATGATATAATAATCGGGAAACTCAAATTGATAAAAATAACAGTGGTGCAACATATAATAATGTAAACATGAATTATAAGCAGATACTCGAGAAACGCAGAGAGAAATGCTAAGCCATTTTATTATACTGAGTAATGGAATGAGTACAAGAGGTGATCAGAAGGATGGCACCTCAACTTGCACCAGGCAAGTGAAGAAATAAACTCAGAATATCAAAAGAATGGCCTCTCTCTGAACTGCGTGGATGCTGCTGCTACTGCTGGAAATCAAATGAGGATTTGGGGCTGTTCCCCCCCTCAGAAAATGCTAAAACTCTGGAATCCACCTCTCCTCAGAAAATCCAGAAGAACCCAGAAAGCTTTTCTGAAATGGCTGACCCCCGAAAATCGCCCCCCTTGGGGAATCACGCAATCCCTCAAGGCCCTGCACTACCTTTGAGTAGAATCCTCCAAAATACTGCCTGAAACTCTGCCAAACTCCTGCAATATGCAAGAGCTAATCCCTTGCTCAATATCCCACCTCAACTCCTCCACAAATCCTCAACACGGAATTGCCCCCAGAAGAACTACGTCCCTATCTCTCAAGACTGCGCAGTCCTCCAATGCTTAGCTCCACCCAAATGCCAAATATTAAAACTACTGGAAAAAGACTGCTGAAAATACCTTGCCCGAGTAGGCACTCGATTTACCCCGGGGCTAAGGGTGAGATCTCAGAACAGAGACACTCAGTGCACTAAACAGTGTTGCAGACAGGCTAGCAGCCAACGTGCTCCAAGTCGAAGTGACTAGCTCAAATGCTCATAATCGAATGACGAAATGAGGGGGCTCCTCTCTCCTTTATAGCGTTGGCCTCTCCCGATCCCAAGGCTCACCTCCTCCAACGTAATCCCCTCTTGCCACGTGTTCCTTTTCCATCTGCGTAGTCGCTCCAAGTGTCTACGTGGGCCCCATCTCTGCGTGGTCCTTTGGCCCCCTTGGCTCCCCTTTAAGTCACAACGTTGTGCTACTAGGAAGTGACTTTTATTCTAAGGTGAGTTTTATGTCCCCTTTTCCTCACCTTTTTATTTACAAATAACTATAGAAGGCAAAATTGAGCAAAATCGAATATTCTAATTAGCCATGGCTAATTAGGAATATTACACTTACTCACTCTGAGCGTTGTTGCAATGCCTAGACACTTTGTGTGACTACAGGGCCCACTGTCACCTTAGTTAATGTTCCTCGCTCTTTATGGACTTTCATTAATGGGAGGAGTCCCGGTTTAGAGGAAATCACAAGGAAGGATAAGTCAATGATAGGATGTATAGTGATTTCTAGAGTCCATTCACAAGAGAGACTCAAATAATAGTCTTGCTTGCTTTAAGGGCAAGGAAAGGGGCTCTCTATGAAAGGCTTAAAGGAGGCCTAGGCCTAGGGATTATGGGTAGTCATTGATAAGGGATGCCCTAGACCTAAGACTCTTTGGGAATAAAAGGACCTCTCTTTAAGGTTTTGTGAGATGACAAGCATACCAAAGTTTGGGACCACAAGAGAGACCTAGGGGGTCCAAGTAAGGCCTAGGGTTTTGGGATGGTCGACAATAATATGACTAGGTCGAGAAAGGATAAGAAAAAAGGGTCAAGAGAGATTAACTTCCTTTAAGTTTTCAAGCACAATAGACCCTTTGGAAACCTAGAATGACCTAAACCCAAGTGATTTTGGAGTTAGGGCTTGGTGTTTCTCACAAACCGACTGTGGGATTGGCTTCAAACTTGGAGGGCCAATGGGAGAAACCCCAATGCAATTCCTTGCCAACTTGCTTTGCAAATTGATGGCCCAAATGGAATTTATTGGATGCCCTAGGCCATCTAGGGTTAGGGCAAAAAAATTGTGAAAAAGGGAAAAAGTTTAGGGTGATCATTAAGGATTGAGACTAGTGCCTAGCCAATTGTGGAGAATGGAGTCAAAGTGAAATTGGTTTAGGAGTTTCGCTCTTTCAAGGAGTCCTCCTGCAAGTTCGCATGCCCTAGAGATGCAACAACTAGGTTGCAAGAGAAAATTTATACTTCTTTAGACAAATTAATGGAGTTTCAAAATGAAAGGTATTAACCCACACTTACGAATAGTTCAATCTTCTTGCCAAGATGAGTAATATATACAACGAGCCAAGATTACATGTGTTTACGAATTTCGTATCAATAATGAGGGCACAAACATAATCCAAGCATAACGTTCCATACATTAGACATAAAACATGAAAAATTTCGCGTAAGAAAGTACTTACATGACAAAAAGATTATATCCATCTATTTGATTTTCAATAATGAAGCTCCAAGACAATATAACAATCTTCCAAACATCAAAATGCATCAATTAACATCCAATTCATCCAAAAATAGCAAGTCCGAGTTCTTTTCTTCAAAGAGATACCAATCCAAGTGATGATGAGAGATCAAATGAAACTATCATATTTATATGATCCTCCAAGGGATTCGAATATCTTAGTTATGCCTAATAATGCCCCTATAATAAAAATAATGTGCAAAATAACATCCTTTTGGTGATAAACCCACTAGATAGTTCCATAATATGAACAAGAAGCCTCTCAAGAGGGACGAAATGATAATACAATAGCTAGAAGGCCCGTTGGAAGGCCTAGTGTGCCATAATGAATAGGAGGGTTCCAATAACAATGATGAAGGGGGTGGCCCCTTGATCTTAAAGCAAATGACCTGTGGTGCTCCCAAGTGGCTATGGGGGCACAAAAGCATCCTCATGGGTTTCCAATTGAATCAAACAATCATGTATCTCATCTGCAAGCGCTAAAACAATGATGCAAACCCTCCTGTGTCTCCCATTGTGAGACAAAACCCCGTCTGGGCCCTGAATCAACTGCCAAGTGTGTGGTGCAAGTGTGTTGCCGGCTAGGCAAGGTGGTCTAGGTGCATCATCATCATCAAATAAGTGGGACACGAGAAAGTAACCAACGGTGCTAAAGGATCCCATTTCATGGCTATTTGCTCTTTTCGATAACAGAGGTCCATGGTTCTTAGAGTCTCAACGCACACCCTACAAATGCCAATATGACCCTCTGAAGGGCTTAGATCCTATATAGGGAGACCAAACCCCAAGATGAAGGCCCACTTGCAATCTTGTAGAAGACCAAATGCATCTCCTCATCTTCTAGTACAACAATTCATTAGTGCAATTGAACAAATAAGCTTACAAATCATGGAAACAAGTGGGCACTTCATAGTGGCATGCCCTCTCATAATGGGATTTAGAGTGTACATGTGTCTCCAAGTTCAAGAAGGAGGTTAATCAAGCACTCTATTAGGTGGTTTCAACCTCTAAATCCGTCATATGGCAAGTGTCATGTGATATATTGATGAGACAGAGTGGGGCATCAGGGGAAGGCTCCAAACCACATTCCATGGTACAAGGGTAGCTATGATGAGGGAAGCCCAGACGTGGGTGTATAGATGTAGGAGGGAGCAATCGTGGTACATGTTCCACCTCGACCTCTATTTTTCCACCCTTCTTCATATACTTTTTGCCTTTAATTGATTTTTCTTTTATAACTGCTTGAGGCTCCAGGGGATGAGAGCACGATGTGAATGATATAACAATGAATGCCCCCTTTAACGTTGGGTAGTTCATTTCCTACCAGGGGTTGGGACAATAATGGGTTCCTAAATGACACAGGGGGTAGATAGAAGGGCCCTAGGAACCAGGGTGATGGCAATGATGATAGGGGTGGAGCTCATGTTGGCTTTTGTCCACATGCTAAATTTGTTTGTCCCAATTGTTGAAGAATGTAACTAGGTTCAGTCTTCATAATTGTATGAGTCACAATGAAATGTACTTATGAAAAAGAATTTTATTATTATTATTTTTAAGACTTATTAAAGCATGAGTTTCATGCTTGGGTCATCATGTTTTAGGTCAAAGTCCCCATTGAGGACTTCTAGGATTTATGTTGAGTCATTAGAGTCATTGTACATTTAATAAGATCCTTATTAGGCTTTTGAATCATGTAAAAAGAATTATTTTTGAGTCAAAAATGGATTTTGTCAGCTCCACACTAGGTCGGCCCTTACCAGTTCAAGTTGGCCTACAAGAAGGGAATTCGAACTCTAGAAAAGGGTATATATAAGAGCATTTCGATTTATTTGAGAGACAATCATTTACAAAAGTTTGATCTCCAAGAAGAAGCAGTGAAAAAGTGCGAAGTTGCAGAAGAAAACAAGAAATTGCAGGATCAAAGGTTTTTGGGTCATCTCTCTCTCACATGTGTGGAATTTTTTGGGCTATGCAAGTAGATCGAAGTACTGCATCAAGGCCGAAATTTTGTTGTTGCTTCTAAGTCGAAGTACTGCTTCAGGGTCAAAGTGCTGCTTCTAGATCGAAGTGCTTCAAAATCAAAGTGCTGCTTCTAGGTCGAAGTACCACATCAAAGTCGAAGTTACTGGGTTGAAGCTGTACATCAAGATTGAAGTTGCTAGGTCGAAATTTCTGCTCCACCAAAGTGTTGCTATGTTAATTTTAGATAACAATGGTATGTTCTATGCTTAAGAGCAATTTACTTCAATTTTTCTTATTAACGCAATATCAATTTCCAGATTAGCAATCACATCAACATGACAGTAAATGCAGATAGAACATAAATAAAAAGAGTAGAAGACAAGCCAAGACAAGAGGACACAAGATGTGGCACATGCCAGGGACAAACCCCAATGTGGGGAAACCCTTTGATCAAGTCTTCTTATTATTTTTCAAAAGTTCAACAAAGAGAGAGAGAGTACAATATACAAAATTCACTTGCCCAATCACAGTCAAATCTGTCCAGTCAAACTACAGTTCACAGGATGCCCTAACCAGAAAGTCAACGCTAGTCTAATCAACAAAATTACACCTACAAATCAGCTCGGTCAAACCCAATCAAATCGGCCTCCAACAACATTCCAAATCAGCCCAAAATAGTCTTGTAAATATTAGTCAAACTCATTCAACGCAAAGTCAAACCTGCGGTCAACTTTCCTGCAGTCAAACAACTCTGAATGCCTTGATTTATGTGCCCAGAAATGTGGCCTACCCAAACAGAATATTCCCCAAGAAAAACATAATCAAACTTGGTCAATTGATGCTTGGTCAACACTGGTCAAACCTTGCTTCAATTCGGTTAACGCCCAAAATAGAAAATTGCAGACTGTCCTTCGCACGTGTGGAGAGAGAGGCTTCCCAGAAATGTGTACACCCAATTAGATGAGAGAGAGATGTGTGAGAGATGAGTGTCCAAATGAGGTAGATGCTCCTTCTATTTATATGCAACGTTGATGATGAATAGACATGTCTTTTGGGCTACTATGCCTACATTAGATCGCTAGTCAACCTTGATAATTTGTCCATAAATGAAATAAATTCATAATTCTATTTGTACATGTCAGAATGAGATGATCTTTAGATCAATCCTACACCTCTCAGCAAGAGGAATCCAATAAAAATATCAACTGCATCATATGAGCTGTCCAAGGTATAGTTTGGCCCTAGTTGCCAAATTTAACACTCCCTCTCAACTGGGAGAAATCCAACTGCCAAACCATCTGACAATCTCTGCTCTATTCTGCTCTGCTCTACTCTGCTCTGCTGAACCATGAAGAAATAATGAAGAAGAAATGATTGAGAATGTGTCATACCATTCTCCACTAACCTGGAGTCAGTCTCCAATAATCGAGCGTATCATACTACTCTCCGCTAACGGATTTGTCCTTGGATCTAGGGACCACATCCCAGACATCATTTTTCATAATCGACTCATACTCTTCGTTCATAGCATCCTTCCAAACATGGTGCTTCACAGCTTCTTCGAATGTGCAAGGCTCAGTTTGAACAATGGTGCTCATGGTAGTTAAGTACCCTTGGTACATATTCGGCTTCTTACTTTCACGAAAAGTTCCCATTGGAGCAACATGTCTCTCGGCATCTTCAAGAGTTTCCCTAAGCCATGAAGGTGTTGTTTTTGAGGGCTCATGAGGAGGTGTATCAATGGGATCCATTGGTCTTTCAACATCGGGCATCGACTCATCCTGCGATTCTCCCTGCTTTCCTGTATCTGCTTCTTTGTCCTTCCTTGGAATAGGAAGGTTACTAATCTTCCCAAGGGAAGCATCTTCATCAAAGGTGACATCATGACTTATCTCCACTTCTCTTTGACCAGGCACAGAGAATCTATATGCCTTAGAAGTTTCATTGTATCCCACAAATGTTCCTTTATTCCCTGATGCATCCAATTTTCTTATCTTTTCTTTCGGCACATGAAAATATACAAGGCTACCAAAAATTCTAAAGTGAGAAACATCAAGTTTCTTACCAGCGAAAACTTCTTCAGGAGTTTTGGAGTCCAATGCTTGATGAGGGCATCTATTTTGAACGTACACAGCAGTGTTGGCAGCTTCCGCCCATAAGAACTTTAGAAGGCTTTGATCATGAATCATGGCACGAGTGACTTCTATAATAGAACGGTTCTTCCTTTTAGCAACACCATTTTGCTTAGGAGTGTATGCAGTAGTAGTCTCCCTCTTAATGCCAACTTCTCTACAATAGTCATTGAACTCATTTGATTCATATTCTGTTCCATTATTGGTCTTCAATATTTTGATCTTCTTCCTTGTTTGATTTTCGACCAAGGCTTTGAAAGAACGGAACCATGAGAATACTTCGTCCGTCTTCTTCAAGAAATATATCCAAGTTTTGCGAGAGAAATCATCCACAAAGATAGCATAATATAAATATCCTCCCATAGATTTTATGAGCATCATACCAGAGAGATTAGAATGAACCAATTGCAATATGTCAGTAGTCTTCTTATCACTTGAGGGCAAAGGTCCCCTTTTATGTTTTCTTTCAACACATCCCTGATAAACACCTTCATGTTCTACTTTAAATTTGGGCATACCTATCACCATCTCCCTCACATTGGGTAGAGCCTTATAATGTAGATGAGCAAACCTCCGGTGCCATAATTCAGATTGAAGAGATATGTTGCAAGACATAGCTCATAATGGGCTTCCTCCAACTTGATATAGGCTATCAACCCTGAATCCAAGAGTAAATGCTTCTCTAAAATTTCTATTGCAAACAAGTACCTTTCCATCGATGAATGCCACCTTGAATCCTTTGTCCTCCATTAGCGAGATAGATACCAGGTTCTTCTTTAGATCAGGTACATATATAACTTCTTGTATATGAATGGTGTTACCTTGATTCAATTGAAGAGTAACATTTCCAACACCCTTCACGGGATAGGTGGCATTGTCTCCAAGAATGATTTCCAAATTTGTATCCTTTTCTATCAGATTTGAAAGAGCTTTCTTATACCTAGTGAAGTGCCTTGAGGCACCACCATCAATCAACCAATTTCCCAAGGTATCTGGTGGAGATGTAGTAGAGAGAGAAGATATAAGATAAAATTCTTTTTGCTTGTTATATACTACATTAGATTCATCATACCTGGAGTTTCTTGATCTTTTGGGAGGTTGACCATTTCCATGTTGAGTAGCCGGAGCATTCATTTTTCCTTTGTTGTTGAATATGCCATTCCTTTGATTGTTGTTGCCCCTGAAATTGTTGTAGTTGTGGTTGTCATCATCGTGAGGTGTATCCCTTCTATTAGGACACTCCCTAACATAGTGGCCAAACTTGTTACAAATGAAGCATCTTCCCTTCCTTCCATCTTTGAATCTCGGTATTACTTGACATTGCTTCTTTGAACTTGCATTGTTCTTATTTTTAGCATGAGCGGAGAATGCAGTAGGTTCATTCGTATTTGAAGGTATGTCTCTCCCTATCATTCTTGTTTCTTCTTGAGTGCATCTAGTCAACAATTCATCAAAACCTGAAATCCTATCATTGTTGAGGATAGTGGTGTTGAACACATGCCATTCACGAGGGAGACCTCCAAGGGCAATGAGAGTGAGTTCCATATCAGCAATAATTTCTCCAATTGAAAGAAGATCATTTTTGATCTCGGTAATCCTCATCAAGTAGGATTGGATGTCTTCACCTCTTCCCTTCTTTATGTCCTTCAACTTGTTTTTGAGAAAGAGGACTTGGTTTGCATTGCTAACCTTGAACATGCCAACCAACCTGTCTGTTAAATTTGGACAACTAGGTCCAAACTCCATGTTCTGATGCTCAGATTAAGAGACTAATATTTTTGTTGGATTCCTCTTTCTGAGAGGTGTAAAATCCATATAAAAATAATCTTAATCCGATGAGCAGAACTTATATTTTGAATTTATTATTCTTAATAAATTATATGTGCAAGGTCGGCCAGTTTTGTAATGTAGGCTCACATGCCCAACAAATGTGTCACACACCCTCATTGATGGATATAAATACAGGAAAAGTTGGAGAGAATTTCAACACAACACACTCACATCTTCCTCTCTCATCCTAAAGAGTACGAGCTACCTGGAGGACGGATTTCAGCCACACGTGAGAAGGACGAAGAGGACAGACCGTATGGCTGAGCTGTAGTACGATTTTCTGCTGCTAGGGTTTCGCAGAAGTTTGACCAGCGTTGACTTTGGTCAATGCTTGGCCCAATCAAGCTGAAAACTTGTGGAAGGTTCGATCTTTGAAGGCCGTACTACCTGGCACAAAAAGCGAGGTCAAAGGGTTGACCGTTTTGCTGCTGCGTTGACTTTTAGCTTGCTGCCCATGCGTTGACTTTTCAAGACAACATTGACTTTTGTAGAATTGACTTGGGTTGACTCATCTACTGGTTGGAGGGTTGTTGTGACACATGCTGGGCTGGTTGACCAAAGGAGACTTTGCTGGTTGAAGCATCCTGTTGACCGCCGAAACGAACACACATTTTTCCTGTTTCTGATTTGTCTTCTGTAAGATCTGCTTATATGTTCTATCTGCATTTTGCTTAACTACTTGTATGATTGCTGTGAGAAAAGTGAAATTGCTCTTAGCATAGAACATCTACAAAACTTTACAACTTCAATTGTGCAGCTCCTCGTTGGACATAGTCTCTGAAAAGTGACACCGAATATCAATGTGCTTCAACTGATCATGAAATACTAGATTCTCAGAGAGCTTTGCAACTCTGTGTATCACACATGGTCCTGGTCGCCTCCATCCTTCTTATGAATAGGTTTACAAGCAATTTTCTAAGCTATATGGCTTCACACGAAGTTATGCTAGCGACCATATATTCTGCTTGATTTGAGCTCAAAGCTATGGGTTTCTGTTTCCTACTGCATCAGGAGGTCGTCCTTGATCCAATGTTGAAATAATACCCAGAGGTACTTTTTCGATCTACTGAACTTCCAAGCCAATCTGCATCAGTAAACCCACTCAATCTGATATCATTACTTCTGGTGTACGATATTCCATAGTCTCTGAGAACATGTTTCGCTGCTGCCCAATGCGCCCTCTTAGGTTCCACCATGAACTGATTGAGGGTGTTGACAGCGTAACAAATGTCTGGCCTGGTATTGCCCAGATACATCAAGGACCCTATGAGCTGCTTGGATAAGGTGGGACCAACATCTTTTGTCTTCTGATGCATCAATTTTCTTTCAGTTGTTGATCATTGGAGTAGCCATAGGCCTACAGTCTTGCATCCTGAATCTCTTCAGGATTTCTGTAGTATATCTCCCTTGTCCAAGGAAGATATCACCCTTATGCTACCAAACTTCCAACCCCAGGAAATAATACATCTGTCCCAAATCCTTCATGTCGAATTCTGTGGCTAGATTCTTCTTGCAATCCTCGATGAGCCTGGATGATCTTGTCAGGAAGAGATCATCCACATATAATACTAGGACTAGAGACTCATTCTCTACAACTAGATAATAGAGATTGGGATTTGCATCACTCTTGACGAACCCCATCTTCTTCAGGTAGCCATCAATTCGACCATACCATGCTCTAGGTGCCTGTTTGAGCCCATAAAGACTTTCTTCAATTTGCATACATGAGATTTCTTCTCATGTGTCTCAAAGCCTTCTGGCTGTTCAATGTACACTTACTTTTCTATCACCATGTTTAAGAATGTCGTTTTGACATCCATCTGATGAATCTCCCACCCCATCTGTGTTGCAAGAGATATCACGGTTCTAATAGATGTATACCTGGCTACTGGGGCAAAGGTCTCTTTGTAGTCTATTCCTTCCTTCTGAGCATACCCCTTAGCCACAAACCTAGCTTTGTATTTTTCCACACTGCCGTCTGTAGCGTATTTGAACTTGTAGATCCATCTCGAACCTACCACTGATCTGTCCAGAGGCCTAGGCACTACTTTCCAGACATGATTCACCATTATAGAGCTGTATTCCTCGACCATCGCATCCATCCAAACTTGATGTTGAGCGACCTCCTGAAAATTGGAAGGTTCCCCAACTTGAGCTACTAAGGCCTGATATCTGTCTCGCTCTCGTCACTCCCTTTTAGTGATCCTGGATGCACTAATGAAATCTTCTGCATCCCTTAGAATCTGTCGGAGTTCCCGACTCGTTCTTCCTCTTGTAGTAGGTGCATCTGTTAGCTCTTCCTTTTCCTGTGATTCCTCCTGTTCTGAAGGAGAATTTCTGGTACTGGCTTACGCTAGTTGAAGTGGTTTGACCAATGACGCATCTTTTGACTGCTCCTCGGAAGGCATTTCCCGAGATTTCCTAAAGGCCCTATCTTCCATGAACTTCACATCTCGCCGAACTACTACCTTCCTTCTCCGTAGAAGATAGATTTTATATGCCTTAGCATTCTCGCGATATCCCACAAGATATCCTTTCTCTGCAGTTTGATCTAACTTTTTCCTCTTCTCCTCGGGTATACAACAATGTGCTAAACTGCCAAATATCCTGAAATGACTAACTTCAGGTGTCTCCCCAGTGAAGACCTGCTCTGGAGTAATCTTGTCCAATGTCCTATGAGGAATTCTATTCTGGACATAGATTGTCGTGCTGCATGTTTCTGCCCACAGGAATTTTGGCATATCTTGATCATACATCATAGCCCTAGCTGCTTCCAAAATAGTCTTGTTCTTCCTTTTTGCTACTCCATTCTGCTCTTGATTGTAGGGAGCTATCCACTCTCTTCTGACGCCCTCCCTAGCGCAAAAATCAGTGAAGTCCTTGTCGACATACTCTCAACCATTGTATGAGTGCAACACTTTTATTTTTTGTCCTATGAAATTCTCCACTAGAGCCTTGAACTCTTTGAATCGACAAAAAACCTCATCCTTGGTTTTCAGAAAATAGATCCAAGTCTTCCTGGAATGGTCATTGATGAAGGAGGCGAAGTATTCGACACCACTAAGAGATTTTGTGGACCTCGGTCCGTAGACATATGAGTGTATCAATCCTAATACACCCTTGGCCCTATTTTTACTTCTAGGAAACATTGCTTTGGCATACTTGCCTAGAGCACACGCTCTGCATACATCATCTCGTTCAGTACTAAGTCTGGAACTCCTGTTACAGTTTTCCTGAGAATTCTCAGAGCCCCATGGTGTAAATGTACCATCCTTCTGTGCCATAGTTCATTCAAATCCTTTGTCTCCATTACTGCCCTATTAATGCCGTTGGTGATTCTAGATGCAACTTGTACAACATGTTACTTCTGATTCCGATCTGTACCTTCTTTTTCCAACTCGGGTGTTTGATTTATACTTTCTCCTTAATGAAGAAAACATCATAGCCCTTGCTTTAAAGTTGAGATACGAAAAGTAAGTTCGTCTCCAGTCCTGGCACATGCAGCACATTGGTAGCTTGAAACCGCTCTCTTGTTTCTGTTTGAAAAACTATAGTACCCTTCCCTATTGGAGTACACTTTGCCTTATTCCCCATGGTGATCTGCAAATTCATTCTTTCCTCCTGATAATCTGAGAAACATTCTCGGATTTTTGTCATATGGCAGGAGGCTCCACTGTCGATATACCATACCCTTGATGATGCAAAGCTTGCTACGCAAGCAACTTCTTCTTCCAATCTGGAAGCCAGCATAGGGAAATCAAAATTTCTATCTCTTGTGCAAGCTTCTGAAAATCTGCACGAGTCTTCTGACATGGGTGCCTCTGCATTATGATCTTGACCCATAATTGATTTTCCCTTCCTGTCTCTGAATCTTTCCTCTGATACCATGTGAAAATTTCTAAATAGAAATTCTATTACCGCAACAACTAATTTCTTTTACCTACTTATTTTCCAATAAGTTATTTATGAAATCCCTTCAGTAAATATTAAAATAAATTCTACTGCAGATATCACACCATTATACAAAAACAAATACATGCACAATAATCAAACTCATCAACACAATTATTTTTGGACAATTGTCCTCGGAAAAACCCAATGCAGGGAAACTGGTGCAACAGAGAAGGGTTTTATTAATCTTCAACAACAATCACTTTTACAGAAAAATTTTGCATAGACAGTGGGAGAAAACACCTGAGACTTTTCTTCGAGACTTTCTGACACCCTCAAGGGCTTCCTTTCCCTACTGCGTCAGCCTTGCATCATTCTGCTTGGTTCTGCGCTGTTATGTCATCCACTGCGTCATCCACTGCGTCTCTATGATCTGCATCTACCTTTGCGCTGTCTCTCAGAGTCCCTGCGTCACCTCTTCTGAGCTTCTTGACTGCTGCTAATCACCCCCTTTTTCTCCACTCTGCAACTCTTCCTCTGAAATCGATTTTCCCTTTCTCTGAAAAATTGATTTTCCTTGGGATACTGAGTATTTACTTGCGTATCTCCAAATGACCCTCAAGTCTTCTCTTATACTTTTCCTATTGATGAATCAATGACTGAGATTAAGTCCCTAATCAATGGCTAAGACTAAATAGACTTGATCCTCGTCTCTTAGAAGCTTCTCATCCTTATCTTTATTAATACCCATTAATATTTTTATTTTCCTAAGTTTAGATTTAGGAACCCATTAAAAATATTAATTATTTTAATAACTTTTCATCCAGATGGAATTTCCCAAAACGATTTCCGGGTCTTGGAGATCTCATGTGTTTTAGCTTCTCCACCAATTTTCATGGCTAGAGCACATCCGATGCTACCACAAATCAATATCAACGACTTCAAAATCATTCTCTTCGAGGGGGCAACTTCCTTTACATTACACAAATGAACAATTCTTGGATGATACAAATGACAATACCTCCTTTCTATATATAAGAGTCTAAGTGTTCCCAATATAATCAGAGCCTACATAACAATAATATTGTAGGGGCACAACAATAACAATAGTGGGCTTCTATGGGGCACAATAATAACAACATAGGGACTACATGGGCACAACAATACAATAAGGGGGTTGACCTAATAACAATAAGGGGCTACACTAGTGTTATAGGGACCTAACAGGTTGCCATTCGACGATTGAAGGGATTGCTGGTTTTAGAATCCCATTTACTACATAACTCAGCTAGTGAATAAAAAACACGCAACTGACAAGCTGCTACAACCCTCCACTTGTTGCCACTGCCACTGCTGCCACATTATGTACGGAACACAACCACTACCTGCTCTTTCGCTGCTGCCTTGTGTCATTCGCTTCGATCAACATTGTCATTGACCTGTGTGCCGCTCGATAAACCCTTGTCATTTAGTTGCTGCCACCATTTTCTTTCTGCCTTGTTGTCGCCGCCGTTTCCTTTTTGCCTTAGCTGCCGCCATCATTCTCGATCTGGTTACACTGTTCATTCCACCGCTGAATGCCAACAATGGTAAATTAAAATTCATCACCGTATCACAATTGAATTACGGTCCAATCCATACTGTCAAATTAAAAAATCAATTGTTGTACCTATTTGTAACGATGAATCCAAACACTTGTTATTATTAACCATTAGTACATTAATAATTAGTGGATTGAAATAAATATTAAAAGGGCAGAAGAGAATTTATCACCGGAAATTAAAGCAGTCATAAATTTTTTATATAAAGAAGGAAGAGAGCGTATTAAAAAAAATCACTAAAATCATAAAGTATTAAAGAAAGATTATAAAGTTTAAAAGGCTATATTATTATAGCCTAGTGGATGCTAAACACTTAATCAAAGTTTCATAAACAAAGTATCATTTGACAAAATTATCAACAAAATAAAAATGAAGTCAATCACTACCGAGAAGGAAATGAAATCTGTAATGAAAGGGAAGGAAGATTTCTAGAAACTTCATATAACTATTTTTCAGGACTATTTAAAATTAAAGGGAATTTTGCAGGAAAAGATGTTATTTCTATATCGACTGCCAAAAATAAAAATTATATAAACCCTAAAATCG
Source organism: Pinus taeda (assembly GCA_000404065.3). Lineage (NCBI taxonomy): Eukaryota > Viridiplantae > Streptophyta > Pinopsida > Pinales > Pinaceae > Pinus > Pinus taeda. The sequence goes on from APFE031401385.1 coordinate 36,040, forward strand.
CAAACCAATTGGTGATTCCTGAGTCAAATATAATGGAAAAATTAGACCTATTGGACAAAAAAAATATGATGCAATTGATTTACAATTAAACATTAGAGATTATACAAATTAAATTGGTATGATTGTTACAAATGAGGGCCTGCTTATATACTTAGGTAGGTGCCCCTTCATAAATGGTGATGTCCTTAGAGAGTCGAGACATGCCTTTTCTATACTAATCATTATTTAATAATAATAATTATTATATTCATAACTATCTCTCACACGTAATACTCATATGACCATATCAAGTTGGTGCCTAGTGCAACCGTAATGATTATTCTATGACTGTAAAGGTACTGGTGAATCATTTTAAGCACACTTAGCTCTCCTGCAATAATAGCTTCAAAAGAGAGGCATCATGACAGCAAGGAGCTGCCCTGACATAGTATGCTTTGTGAGGAGGGGACTGACTACCATAGAGGGCTTTGACAGGGATCCGCCTACCACGATAGGCTAAAAAATGCCATAGAAATAACCTATGACATTCGAAATATAACCTAGTAACATTTGTGCAATATGAGCAACCATCATTTCAGCAACATGCCAATTAAGTCCCAAGGGTTAGCTCAACTGGTCGAGTCCCCTTTGTTAAGTACCTCGCCGATCGGGAGGTCACAGGGTCAATTCTTCTCGATGCCCTTGGGGTTAGGCCCTGCTAGTCTGGCTGATGGGCTTTAAAAGATTCCCTTCGGGGTTTATCTGCCCAGATTTTCCATGGATGTAGCAGCCGCCCATGAACCACCAAAAAAAAAAAGCAACATGCCATTTAATAGAGTTTTAGGCATAGGTACTTTGTGTTAAATTTTACTACCGGCTATTTATATTCTAGTAAATAACTTACTTAAATTTATCAACTGCAGATCTACTGAATAAAAGCACTGCTGGAATTTTAATTTTTAACCAGTAAATAAAATATTAAACAGTGGAAGCAAAATAGAGCCAATAATACACATGCACACAGAGATTTCTGGCCTTCAAATATGCTGTTTCATTAATTTAATCTTCAGCATACAAGGGCTCCCTTACTAGGAAAATGGTCCACAAGAAGAATTTTGCTGGAAAAATTACAGCAAACAAAACCTGGCAAATCTGCCCCTTGAAGATATCCAATCTACAATTCTGCTGTTCTGTACAGGCCTTGTATGGCCATATAAAAATCACAGAACCTTCTAATCCCTGGTAAGGTCACTTCAGCACTTGTAAGAGACTAACGCTTGCATGTACAGCTGCCCTGATAGCGTATGGCCTGTACATCCTGTGCTCTGTCCACTTAGCTTGAATATAGATGAGTACGATACACAACTGCTTCTCACCCGGCATACGACCTGTACAGCCTGCACACAATTCTTTCTGTTTTGCTGTTCGTACGGCCTGCAAACTGTACTCCTGGCTCTTGCAAAGTGTGCTTATCAAATTGGTACTGTTTCCACCTATTTTCTTGACGATGGAATTATCTTCACTGCTGCTTGTTTCCTTTTCCTCTTAGCCTGCACACTTGTGTGAATGTCCTTTTCCTCCTAATCACTAAGATCTCAGTATTGTGAAAATTTGGAGACCCAAATTTCCACTGCAGCAACTGATTAAGTTTCTTCTATTTGTTAAATAACTGAACAAATTATTTATTGTGTTCTACGGTAAATATCGAAACCAATACACTGCAGCCTTCACTAATTAAATTATATGAGGAAACAATAACTGAGCAAGAAGTAATACACAACACACAATGGACACTGTTGATTTTGGATAAATGTCTCCGGAGAAACCTAATGTGGGAAAACCGGTGCAGCCGTTGAGGGTTTGTATTATTAAGCAGTAGTTTTCTGAATACAATTCTTTGGATGCCCAATCTGGCAATCCTATATAGAGATCTATCTTGGCAAAAAGGTAGTGAGATGATCTCACGCTGTCACTAGAAGATCCAACACTGCTCTACGTTGGAGATGAGCCTTTTTGCTGCCTCTGCACAACACTGCATCACACCCACGCAGTCACTGTGTCATTGTTGCTAGGACTGCGTTGCATCTCCTCTCGACCCTCTGTTTGCTGGAAACTTTGGCCCTTTGGCCACTTGATCTCATACCCCAGCTCCGTCACTAGATCCTGACTGTTCCTCAGTAGAATTTCAGACTCCCTTTGAAGCTCTGTGTTGCCACAATTAGCCCTGCGTGGCCTTGTGTCAACTTCTGTGGACGTCTTTCTGCTCTCTTTGCCTTGTACTCTCAGGATCAGGGAAACTTCCTTCGGAAACTATCCCTACCCCTCACTCCAAGAAATCACCTTGATCACTTCTCCAGCAACTGCTACGCTGCTCTCTTGGGAAAATCGATCTCTGATCTCTGATCTTTCACTTGATGTGTTTTCCAAATGCCCATCAAGCCTCTTCTTATAATCCTCTTGTTGATTAATCAGTGGCTCAGATTAGATTCTAATCAATGGCTAAGATCATTTTGGCTTGATCCTTGTCTTCTTCTAGAAGTTTCACCCCCATTTTAATTAATACCCTTCAATTATTTTAATTTCCTAAGTTTAGACTTAGGCATTCATTAAAAATAATTAATTATTTTAATAAAATTGTCTTCTGGTGAAATTTACCAAAATGATTTCTGGGTATTTTGGAATACATGTGTCCTAGCCTCCCTGTAAATTTTGAGGCTTAGAGAACATCCGATGTGTTGAAGGAAATGTAACTAGGTTCGGTCTTCATAAATGTACTTTTGATATTTGTACTTATTCAAGAAAAGAAATATTATTTTTATATGTCAATGAGTTTCTTGCGCATTGAAAGAGGTCTAGCACATGTTAAGTGCTATATGTGAGTCAAATAGTCAAAAGGAAATGTTAAAGGCCTTAAGGGCATGTTACACCATGTATTAGGGTCAAAAGAATACTTCCAAGCAAAGTCAAGTCCCCTCCTATGCAAATGCACCATCAAAGAAGCTCCTTCAAGCATGTTACACCATTAAAGAAGCCATTCGAATCAAGCACAACAAGTCGGCCTTCTAGTCGACCTAAAAGGAGTGACAATCCTCTATATATAGAGGTTGTCCACTCCACCAAAATACACTTACTTACCTCTGAAATCAGCGCAACAAATGAACAAGTAAAGGGTGAAAAAGAGACGAGAAAGGGAGCCTCTAGTGCACCATTGAAGGAAGAACACTGAATCTTAAAGGACTGTTTATAGGGAAATCTACAGTCACACGTGCGAAGACAGGGAAGGCTGCCTGCGGTCATAACAATAGAAACCCACAGTTGACTTATCTCTATAATTGGGCTAGGAAACTAGACCTATAAGGTCTCCCAATCAAGCGAAGGAGAAGGACACTCAAGCGAAGGAAGAAAAGAGCTTGCCATATCAAGGAAATCACCACACATGCGGAAATCTAGGGCAGCAAGACAATCATATCAAGTCTGCGCCTACACCTTGAAGAAAGAGCTCATTTGGTCAAGTACAATAAAGGGATCATCACAAGAAAAGGGACTTATCAAAAGGTGTCTCTTCTAGAGCAAGCGCAATAAGGTCTATCAACAATTGAGAGAAGAACGAAGTGCCGAAAGGAGGTCGAAGTGCTGGAAGGAGGAAGTGTCGAAGAAACGAAGTGCCGAAAGTGAAGATTAATCACATAACCATATCACAAACCATATGCACAACAAATTAACACACAAAAAATAAATTGGCGGAAAAGGCAGAGTGCCATCATGTGGTCTCTCACACTCATGTAATTCTCTCTTATTCAAATAATTTAATAATACATTTAAATACATGAGCAAGTGGTCTTAAGATAGCGCGTCTATCTTAGACTCACTTGGTTGAGACATTTTCTCAACTTACACACTAATTTAGGAGAGCTAGTTGGAGAGAACCTCTCATCCAAACTAGAATCCTTGGTTTGAGGAATTCTCATGATTTTATTTATTTAATTGGATTTATTATTGATTTTTAAGAGAGTGAGGCTAATATTCCCCCCCTCAATGATAAATCCAAAACGAACAAGGAACCATCGTCCATGTTCTCAAGTTGATCCTCAAAAAACATTTGCTTGAAAAACCGCGAAAGCTGCCTGCTGAAAAAGCTCAAATCTGAAGAGAACATGAATCAGCTGCATGACTGATCCATCTCTGAATGTCGCTTGATAACTCCATCATGTGCCAAGCTACAAAAGGATCCAACTGTCCTTTGCTTGAAAACAACATCTGATGTCCACTAACACAATTTGATGAACGCCCATTGGCTGATGAAGATGCCGACTCGTTGCTTTGTTGATGTTGTCGAGACTTTCAGTCGGACAACCACTTGTCAATTTCATTGACATTTCCCCCCTTTGTCAGCTGAAAGGAGAGACAATCATCTGCATTTGATATCGGGACTCCCCCCCTTCAGGTGTTGGAGAGTTTCACTGTTGTACTCCCCTGTTCAATTGCACGAGAGTACCATTGTCATTTGATTGTTGGCTGCAATATGTGTGAGTGAATCCAATTGTAAACCTTGTACAATCTTCTGGCTGTGGATGACCATTCCCAGGGATCAATCCATGAATAATTTATCTTCAATCTGGCTTGCTGTCATCGGTTGCAGCATTTCTCTGATGTATGATTTGACTTGCCGCAATGGCTACAAGGATGGAGATCAAAACACTGATCTTCTAGATGATCGGTTTTTTGACAATGAGAACATTTCGGTTTGTCTGCAACTTGAGTTTGCATGCATTTCTGTTTGTCTGCACTTGCAGTTTGTATGCATTGATGTCTGTTTGCAACTTGCGGAGAGCTTGCTGAGGTGATTTGTTCAAGTAATCCGATACTGACGAACTGAATGGGCTTTGAATAATCAGGGATATGTAAGTTGTCGTTATCTTTGACATATCCTAAGCCGCGTCAATTTCGATTACTTTGAATGTCTTCCCATGGGTTGATGATGGGTTTGGAAGAAAGTTGAACTGGAACAACTTCAACACTTGAAGCTGGTTGGATGAATGAAGTCGAATGATCAGCTGTCTCTGGATTGGTCAAAGACTTGGAAGCATCACACTTCTTTTGCAACTCATTTCTCTGCAGTTGCTACTCCAGTTGAAGGAACTCAGTTGTTTCATGTGCATGTTGAAGATTCACTTGAATGTCAGCAAGAGTGGTTTTGCTGATGTGCACCATGTCATTGGCTCATGATAACATTAAATTGTGAAGAATTTGAGACAACTGAATGTGTGTCGCCATGTTGTCTTGCTTACTTTGAAGTCAGGCTCGCTTGGTGTAGAAGTCATGCTTGAAAATTGCGCACTTGAGTTGATCACTGAAATGACAGGCTTGCTTAAACACTTGACGCTTGCTTGATGATGATCACTTTGCTTGAAAGGAACTTTATGAATGCTGTAATGAACTTTACACAGGCTCGCTTGTTGTGCGTTGAACTGTCGCACTTGATTTGGTTACTTGACACGCTCGTTTGCTTTGATTGTTTGAATGACACGCTCACTTGATTTATTGCTTATTGCTCATTTGAAGAATAGAATACACTTGTTTGATGATGATTGCTTGCTAGATGACTTGCTTGAACTTGCTTGAGTGATTACTGACACTTTGTGCTTTCTTGAAGGTACTCATTGAATGTGATGATTTTTAAAAAAATGAAGGGTGTCGAACACTGTCGAAAATGCACCCAAGAGTCAAATGACAAGTTCAATCTTGATGACTCAGTTGAAGACTTACTTGACTTAATGTATTCACCTGGTTTAATTGATTCCTTATCAATTCAAAGCGTGGGTGTCAGTTTCAACTGAGAATGCACCCTTACAATTCAACCTAATTTGACTTTGATTACAATCCAACTTAAAAATAATGATTTGTAAGTTACAGTTTTGTATTGAGCTTATTAAAAATTGGTGCAAGTGCAATTGCCAAAAAATTGTTGTTGAATCGCTGCAAAAATTGTTGATGGAGATGACAGCTTGATTAGATGTTGATGTAGAAAAGTCGTCTTGGCTTGAAATGCTTGATTTTTGTAGCGTCCTTAACTTGATTTCTTTGATTACATAATGTGAAATGTGCTTGCTTGGAAGATCATCTTATCAAGTTGATGATGTGACGCGTTGTGCTTGTGTACTTATGTGCATGTTGTTGTTTTAAGCATAAGACAAAGAGATAATTTGAACACAAGTCATGCACATGCATTCATTACACACCGTGTACCTAAGAACCCCTTATTCAATTTCGGGTGGATCTAGGACACAAGCACCACGAAAAAGATATATTTTTATTAAGTAGTGAATTACATCAACCTTCACCTTCACAACATCATGAATGAAATTTCTCCAACAATGAGAATGCCAAGCTCATAAATGCTTGAAGCAACTTGTCTTCAAAAATAAAAGTACACTCTGCTAAAAACATTCTTCAAGATACAACAATGAGCTTCCCTTTAAAAATATTCACTTATCACTCCAAAAATTTATAAAATAGGTACCTTATGACTCCACAAAATAACCTCAAAGAAATTCACACTTATACCTCCACTAAAAAAATGAACTTCTTCAGACCATTAATATACTTTAATAAAATAATTTAATTCCTTTTTAAACTTCCACTTAAAAGAATTTTATGGAGTCCCTTTAATAAAGTGAATTAAAAATTGAATTCAGGGTTATGGAGTCACTTTAAAAGTGAACAAAATCTCCTTTTTGAAAAGTCAAAGCACACTTAAATCATAAAGCGCACCTGCATTCACTTGTCCTCCATGCAAGTACTCCGCCACGCTAGACATTTGTTTGGTAAACGCTGGTTGTTGCTGGCACACGTTGGCTGGCTTTCTTTGGTGGTTGGCTTCTTGCTGGCTTATGCTCACTGAAAGCATCCAAAGGCAGCTTTAAAACTTCTTAAATTGCTCTCGATTTCACCAACAGTTTCAATGTCAAATCCCTTTGCCATATTGTGCAACTCTGTGAGATTTGCTTTGAGGAGTCATCCGATATGTTTGAGGGCAGTCTTTGCTTTCAACAGTTTTGGAAGCCATGCATGACGCGGTACATCCACTCGATGCTTGAACAATGGAGGCATCAGATATATTGCCCGCATGAATCTTGCAGAGAAGCATTTGCGCTGGATGAGTGCAGGTATTTTATGCCTGCGGAGATCTTTGAGCAAGTGGTCGGCTGTAATGGTGGAGGCAAAAATTCCCGAAGCCTTGAAAGTAAACTGCCCCTTTTTTGACTGCTCTAGACTTCTTGTCAAGGAAAGTGTTGGAACCTTGGATGTGGAGGACATGGAAATGGTGGAATACCCCTTCTGCAACACGTTGTTTTGCGCGCGCTGCAAGGCTTCGTGGCATGCAAATCTACAGTGCTACCTGCCACCGACAAAACTGAAGCGGATTTTCTGCTTCTCAAGCTTGCCAAGGATAGTAAGTGGCGCTGCTGTGGAAAGTGCAAATCGATGATTGAATTGATCTATGGATTTAATCACTTATTTCTAAAGGAATATTTATCACTAGTGCATAGGTTCCCAGATGATGTCCAGACCATATACAAGAAAATATGGCAGGCCTTGTGGGTAGAACTCTCTTGTTGAGAACACCATTCCCTTCGCTCAGTGTTACCTCGAATCGTACATGCTTGATAACAAGAAGCTTAAGCGATTCGAACCCAACACTCGTTCCAAGGAGGAAATTGGTGCTCTATAGTAAGAAAGAATGCTGCCTCTGCGACGCGCTCAAGGACAAGCTGCACACTGCATTCATGATTGGCGACGATCATTCTCTCACCGACTTCGAACTTGAGGTGAGGGACATCTCCACAAATCCCCAGTGGGAGAAGGCGTACCAATATGAAATCCCGGTCTTGGCACGGATACTTGCTGATGGCTCCGAGGAAACCCTCCCCAGAATGTCTCCACGTCTCACTGCCGAGCAAGTTCGATAGAAATTGGCAGCTCTATTGACATAACTCACGGATTTAAAAAGCACTGATTAAAATCATTTTACCTCTGTAAGAGTATTCGAGCTTTGTTCCTGTTCGTAGTTACAAAACGCTAATTTGTAGTATTAAAATTCCTAAGCATTCATGTTCGTTTTTCTTTTGCATTAAGAAGGCCCACATAGCTTCATATAGTTGTAGTCATTTATGGCAAAGTAATCGATTTGGACAAAGTACTGAAGAAACAAAAGACATTTCACTTGAATTTTTAAAACAGCTCTGATACCACATGAAGATTAATCACACAGCCATATCACAAAGCCATATGCACCACAAATTAACACACAAAAAATAAACTGGTGGAAACGGCAGAGAGCCATCATGTGGTCTCTCATACTCATGTAAATCTCTCTTATTCAAATAATTTAATAATACATTTAAATACATGAGCAAGTGGTCTTAAGATAGTGCGTCTATCGTAGACTCACTTGGTTGAGACATTTTCTCAATTTACACACTAATTTAGGAGAGCTAGTTGGAGAGAATCTCTCATCCAAACTAGAATCCTTGGTTTGAGGAACTCTCATGATTTTATTTATTTAATTGGATTTATTAGTGACTTTTAAGAGAGTGAGGCTAACCGAAAGAATAAGGTCGAAGTGCTGGAAGGAGGAAGTGCCGAAGAAACGAAGTGCCAGAAGGACTTGACTTGTGCTTGGAGGATATTCAAGTCAGGGGTCTAGGGTTTGGCATTGATCAATAAGAAGCTTCAATAAGAGAAACTTACTAAAGGGTTTTCCTCTCAAGAGAAGAGAGGTTTTGGCCCTGGTAGAGAGGCAACATCTTGTGTTCTTGTTCTTATGTTTTGGTAGCAGTTTGATGAAGTACACACACATGCATTAATAATAATAAGAAGAAGATTAAGCTATCAAGAAAAAGTAAAATGACTTCACAAATTGTTATCAAGTAATGAAGAATCACACTACACTTATTTGCCCTAGATTCTTCAACATGGTATCAGAGCTAAGGTGACACATCAAGGAAAGGGCAACTCAAGAACACTCTACAAGGTTGAAGCATCAAGCCAAATCTACTCAAGGAAAAGAAGGCCTACCATAGCAAGAAGAAGAACCAATCTATTGTCTAGCCACTTTCTTGGCCAACCTATTGTCCTTTGTAGTTAGCCTCATGAAACCTTTTATTAGCATTGACCTGCTCCTTTAGGCCCTGGGCTCATTCCTTTAGCCCTATGCCACCTTCAATTGTTATTCCTTATCTTGCTGTGACCTCTCCTTGCCTATGACTACATTGTGTACGCCTCGATCCACCCCCTTTTCTCAACGTGTTGCTATAACAATCCTCAACGTTTGTTGGACAGTGCTTTTCCTCTTCGGTCTGACCTTACGAAGCTCCAAAAGACCTCTACTAAGGCTGGTATGCTTTGTGGCCTACTAACTAGTCCTTTTGCTGTTGTAGGCCTCAACCTCCCCTTTTTTCTCTGCTGCAACAATTCTATGTGAAAAATCCTTCTATTGTAGCTACTAGAAATTATTATTCTAACTCAATTATGCTGTCTATTTGATACGACAAATAATGAATAAAATCACTGCTACAATTGTCACCATAAAAATACTGCGGAAAATAAAATACTGGAAACTAAGAAATTCTAGCACACACACAATAAATTTGACACAGTTATTTTTGGACAGTGGTCCCCGGAAAAACCCAACTTGGGAAAATCGATGCAACGTTTGAGGGTTTTATTATTAATGTTCAACAATAAATCTAAGTACAATAATTTATATGCCCAACTTGCAATCTAATATGAAGAAAATACTGGCAAAGATATTATGAGAATTTTCTCTAACCCCACAACTATTTTCTGCCTTCGAAATAGCTTCACCAGCCTATGCTTGAGATGCTTGCGTCACCCTCTTGCAGTGCCTACGCCGGCCCTCTGAAGATTTTAGCCTTCCTTCGATTCTTCTGAGAACTAAAAAACTTCCTCCCAGAATGCTACTTCTTTCCTCTTCCACTTGCTACTCACCCTCTGGCTCTATATTCTTCGCTGAGCTGCTGCTATTGAGAAAATCAAACTGCTTGGGCAACTGAGTATCTGCATTGCATGATCTCCATCACTAGATCTACTTTCTTTTATATTCCATTGTTGGATCACCAATGACCAAGATTAAAACTTAATCAATGGCTAGGATCATTTCTGGGTTGATCCGTGTGAGTTTCTAGATGATTCACGCCTTATCTCAATTAAAACTAATTGTTAGGATATTCCGACACATAGGAATAGTTAAGTATAACTTGGTCTAGTATAGAGTTAGGTAAAGTGTGTTTCTTTACTATGTACATTTGTAACTTACAATCCGACGGTCACGATATGTAGTGATCCGACGGTTCACGATATGTAGTGATCCGACGGTTCATTCTCTCATCGGTGTTACCGACACTTGATCCGTGGCTTGACACCCGATTGGTCCATGAATTCTATTTAAAGCGCATGGAGGGTCATTTGTAGGTTCACCGTGCATGAGAGAAGCTTATGTAAATTTTCATTCTTTTATTAATAAATTGCCTGTAGTAGCCACGTTGGCACAGGCCGTGGACTGTTTCCCTCTCTGAGGGTTTTAACCACGT
>APFE031401385.1:65545-94426 GCA_000404065.3 Pinus taeda
TTTCATGGCTGGATTCCAAAGCAAGACTGGCCTTACTCCACAACCAGCCAGAGAATTCACCATAGCTGAGCTTCAAAAGGAAGTAAGAGCTAAAAAGCAAACCAAGTCACAGCTAAGAAAACCAGTGAAACCACTAATCATTCAAGAACAACCTCAGAAATCAACAAAGGAAAAAACTCAGGGTAAGAAGACTGTACCCGAAACAAGCAGATCTGAAGCAGTCTCAAGGGTAAGGACAAGAAGCCAAATAAATAAGGAAAAAGGTAAATCTATAGCTGTTGAAGAGAGCCCAGTGTCTAAGGCAAGCTTGAATGATTTATTACAGGCCATTGAATTCGAGCAGTCTGAACCAGTTAATATTGATTTGACACAGTCACCGCAAGAAGGTATCAAGAAAACCAAGGCCTCAAAAAGGCTTAAATTTGATGAGCCAACTGAAGAGTTTGTTTTTAAACCTAGAAGACCTATGACAAGAAGATTCCAGCAAGCACAGGAAGCACTGCCCAGAACAGAGGAAACAGGGGAAGGGACACAACATTGGCAAAAGAAGAGCACAAGAAGAACAGTCATCACATCTCAAGGAGATAATATAGCAGCCATAAAGAGCCAATTAGAAGCAACTAAATATGAGATTGCCAAACTGAAGAAAGCTGTTAGAGAGTATACAATCGTGCATGCAAATTATCGTAAAGCTGTGTGGAGAGGAAGTGAAACCCTAGAAAACCAGTTAAATTCAGTAGTGGATGGCCATGCACAATTTCACACATGGACAGTACCAGCAATCAAAGAGGCCAAATACATTAGAAGGATAAATATGAAGCTAAGAGCTGGGAATAGAGCTATGAAGAAGAAAATTGAAGACCTGAAGGCACAGCTAGGCCAGTTAACTGCTAAATGAATTTTCTTTTCAGGAAAGGTTTTGTTCCAAATTTCTGTCAAATTTGCTTAGTCTTATTTTTTTTAAGACATGTAAATCCCTACTATACATATGAAAAATCAAAGGGAATTTTTGGCAATCAAATGTTTGGGTGATAAAGATTTCGGGTCAAAAGCAAGCTGTTTCAAATAATTTAGCAGTTTCGTAGTGCGCTACGAAACTGCTGTAGATGATGATTTTAACGCAGACAGGCAGTTTTGTATTATGAACGGGAATTTTGAAAGAGAGATACCTAAAGGGTACGCAAGACATCAGATGGAGCTACAATAGCCATTCAGATCAAGATAGGTGTACATTTAAAAAGGTGGAATATTTTAACCCAAGTTTAAATTTCTGTTGTAAAGCCTCTTTATCACCGTTCAAAAGGTATTAAATGATTTGCATACAAGGAACTTTTGCCTGCACACATGTCCATCAATGCAGCCTACAGCACATCACGAACGTGGCAGTGTTCCATATTTTGGGTTATTAAAGGATAGAAGACAAGCTGTTGTACATTCGAGCAATTTGAGGAAAATTGGAACCGAGAAGCAAGGGACATCTTCTAATACTACTGGGCAGTTAAAGATTCAGCGTTCAAGGTCAATATGGAGTATTAAACATCCAGCTCATCCAAATCGAAAGAGGACCAGGTGTCAAAGAACAAGGAGAAGCCACTATTGCATGGAAAATGGAGTTAGAGCATAGTTAATTTAGAACTCTTTAAAACTCCAGTCAGCACTTTATTGTATTTAATAGTTAGTTAAATAGCTGATAGGTGTCATTAGAGATAGTTATCGAGTTATCAAATTCCCCTCCTCATGCTGGAGGAGGAAGCTCGAATTAGTTAGAATAAGGATTCTATATATAGCTGAAACAGAAAGTAGTGAGGGTTGGAAATTTTATGGAAAAGCTTGTATTTGGCTTATGTAAGACTCATTTTCAGTAATACATGTTTGACTTTACTTCTCAGGATTCATGAAGGATTTTTATGTTCAGAATATGTGATGTTGTCCTTTTCTTAATTCTTATAGTGGTATGGATGTATAATCACTCAGAATTCGCGGAATGTGCTCTGACTTCTTGTATACATTTATAAACTGTGTGGTCCCATATGAGTTTATGTTCTGAATGTTTAAATGCTGAATGCCCTGACTTCCATGTAAGGTTGAGTTCATTGTTATATTGAGGTGTTGTTGACTCCATAAGCCCAATGGATAGTTGTTTAATGTGTTTCGACCATTCATATTTTTCACAGTTGTTCTATAAGAGTTAGCCATCTTATCTTTAATCAAAATCATTAATCCATAAAGAGAGAGCCCTTTCAGGTTGAGGAGGCTAATCCTCAGCCTAAAGTAGGTTTGAAATAGTTACTTGAGGTCTCCCTGGTCTGCAGCCTTCCAGGGTCTGATTTTGAGATAACAGACTCCATCCAGGCTCATCCTCTTCGCCTTAGCCATCTTAGCCTTGTACTTTTTCAGCGGATTTGCATCCGCAGGTTCAGCTACCACATTATCAACGTACATCTTGAGGGCATGCTTATCTAGCAGGGAGGTCATCCTAGCCTTCCAGATGCCGTAGTTGGAAACCCCGTCCAACCTGTCATGTTCCCTCAAGCCACTGGTTGCCATCTCATCCGAAAACTCTTGAACAACTCCCTCTTTCTCTCTACTGCATAGCTCCTAGGTTGACTTACGCACTCCTTGATGGAGCTGGTCAGCTGTTGCTCCTTTGCAACTCAGTGATTGAGCAATGCTGATTTCCTCTGCAAGAAATCATTGACTCACTATGCTCCACTGCTTCTTTCTTTTGACGTCTTTTTAGCTTGACAAAGCAGCGCACTGAAAAATCTGCGTCTACCAACTGCTCCTCCCGTTGAGGATCAACTTTGCTCCCTTTGCGACGACAAAATTTGAGCTGGAATCTCTCTCTCCGTCAGCTCACTCGGAGAGAAACTACCTCGAATTTTCGACCCTTCGGTTAGATCTGCACAAACCCTTTAGGGTTTCGACTAGCTGCCTCCTGCAGCTTTTTGATTTCCCCTTCTGCTCAGCTTTGGGGTTTCAGGTTCTGCTCTTCTTGTCTCACCTGCACTAGCTTTGATACCATGTGAAAGTTCCTAAGCCAGAATCCCTATTGCAGCAAACTGATGTTACTTCTACTTGATTAAATCATACAAGTTACTTACTGTCTTCTACTGTAAATTTCGAAGTAAGTATATCTGCAGCCTTCACTTAATTTACATATATGTGGAAACAAGATATTGAGCAAGAAAGAAAAATACAACACATAGGACACAATTATTTTTGGACAAATAGTCCCTGGAAAAACCCAATGCGGGAAAACCGATGCAACAACATTGAGGGTTTAATTATTATGCAGGAGAAATTCTGAGTACAATTCTAGGATGCTCAACTAGCAATTCTATACAAAGAGAATATTGAACAAAAAAGACTAGTGAAATGATCTCACACTGTCATTGGAGAATCAGTGATTGATCCTTCAACTCTAGAGGCTCTGTGTCACCCTTTGTGTGGCCTCTTCATAGAACTGCGTCACCTTGGGCAGCTTCTGCGTTACCCCTCCCGGGTATTACGTTGCCTCTCATCTAGATCCTCTGCTGGCTGAGAAGTCGACTTTCTGCCTCCCAGAATCACAACCTGGCTTCCAACAACTCAATTTCGACTTCCCTCAGCAAGAACTCGACTTCCCCTCAAGGAATGCACTGCCTCTGCGTGAGCACTGCATGGGCCAACGTCAGCCTTCCTTTAGATGTCTTTCTATTCTCCCTTTGCCTTGTACTCTCCGGAAATAACTTCTCCCAGATTCACATTGCCCCTCTGCTGCAAGATCTCCTGAATTGGTTTTCCTCTTGAGAACTCACTTCGGAAAATCGATTTTCTCAATCTTTTTGTGTGTTTTCCAAATGACCCTCAAGCCCCTTCTTATATCTTCTTGTTGGACAACCAACGACCGAGATTACATCCTAATCAAAGGCTCAGATCGTTTTGACTTGATCCATGGCTTTTTCTAGAAGTTTCACCCCTGATTAGATTAATACCAATTAATATATTAATTTTCCTAAGTTTAGACTGAGGAATCCCATTAAAAATATTAATTATTTTAATAAAATAAAATCACTTCTCAGTGGAACTTCCCAAAACGCTTTCTGGGTTCTTTGGAATACCTATGCCCAAGCCTCCCTGCAAAATTTGAGGCTTAGAGAACAACCGATGCTAAACCAAGTCAACAAAAAATCCCTTTATTGCAACTACTGGAAATTATTCTTCTAACTCAAAAATTAATTCTGTTGTTTATTTGCTACGACAAAGAACGAATAAAATCACTGTTGCAGTTTTCACCATAAAAGTACTACGGAAAATAAAATACCAGAAACTGAGGAATTCTAGTACACAATAATTTTGGTAGTTATTTTTGGACAATTGTCTCCGGAAAAACCCAACTTGGGAAAACTAGTGCAACAGATGAGGGTTTTATTATTAATGTTCAACAACAAATCTGAATACAATAATTTCGATGCCCAACTGGCAACCTAATCTGAAGAAAATATTGTCAAAAATATTGTGAGAATTTTCTCACCCCACAACTATTTTCTGACTCTGAAATAGCTTCACCAGCCTCTACTTGAGATGCTTGCGTCACCCTCTGCGAAGTGCCTACGCTGGCCCTTTGAAGATTTTGGCCTTCCTTCTTTCGACTCTTCTGGGAACTGAAAAACTTCATCCCAGAATGCTACTGCGCTCCTCTTCCACCTGCTACTCACCCTCTAGCTCTATCTTCTCTGTTGAGCTGTTGCTACTGAGAAAATCGAACTGTTTGGGCCACTGAGTATCTGCACTGGATGATCTCCATCACGGCATCAACTTTCTTTTATAATCCGCTGTTGGAGCACCAATGACCAAGATTAAAACTTAATCAATGACTAAGATCATTTCTGGGTCATTCCGTGTGAGTTTCTAGATGATTCATGCCTTATCTCAATTAACACTGATTAATTAACCATATTCCCTAAGTTTAAATGTAGGAAATATTTAAAAATCGGTTAATAATCTAATTGAGACACTTCTAGGCAAAATTTCCGGAAACAATTTTTGGGTTTTGGAGATCTCATGTATTCTAGCCTCTCCACAAAATTTCGTGGCTAGAACACATTTAATGCTACAAAAACTAACATTCTAGGGCATGGGAAACACTCACTAGCTATGTGGCCAGCCTAATAAGGGCTGCGATTGACTTTCAACCAGCTAGATGACCCTCTTATAGGGGTCGACCCTTCTTCCCTTGGCTACGGGTGGCCTTACCAAGCCTCAACCTTCTCTACATTGACCCGTGGCTGGAATGATTAGGCTTGCGGCCTCATCCCTTGCTGCAACCTACTCTTGGCTGTCCAAACAAGCCCTTTTGGTCCTCCTCCAAGAGCCTTCGACCCTGCTTCAACTAGGGGCCTTGCCTTGAGCACTTAAGTCAGCCCTCCAGCCCTACTTGGCCTTCAAAACTGAGAAAACTCCTTTCCTTGCTTTCTGCCTAGGCTAAGTCCTTTTAGCCTCCTCGCAAGAAGAATGCCCACTTGTCCTCCTTGTCAACAAGCCTCTCTGGCCTTCTTTATACTTGTCCAAGGGTTATGAAACCCTTAGTAGTGTGTCCCTTGGCCTTGTTGGCCAACTTGAGCTGACTTGAATGTTGACACTTTAGCCAACTCATAATTAAATAAGAACTATAAATGTTTTTCCTTGGGTTCCAAGCCCATTCCTTTGGTTTTTAAACCTAAAATTTGGATGCAAAGCTCATTAACCAAACCAAAAAACCCCAAGGGAATTTCCAACTGGAAATACCTTCTGACCAAAAAAATTTCAACAATACTTTGAGGACACATTTTCCGTTGTTCTTCATCACCATGCCATTCGCTGAAGCAACTTCTAGGTTCCAGGAAATTATTTATTTTGCATGTAAACTCTTGGTTTGGTTTAATAAAATTTGGCTGGAGCATTTGGTGTCCACATGGGTGTATTTACTCTGTAAAATTAATTAGCAGTGGTGTCTTAATTTGATTGTGTAATGTCTCGCATGCAAATCGTTTGAATCAATAATTGCTTGCAAAATGTTTGACAAAACTCTTGAAAGAAAATTTGAAAAATTTGCAAGTCAAATCAGTAATATCAGCAGGGGGATATTACATTGAGGGAGGTGGCTTTCTTAGTTAATGAGTCAGCGTGTGAATTAAAATCTTTCAGAATGACACTAATCAAACCATTTACCTCGTTGATTTGAGCCATAATAGAAATGGGCTTATCATTTGATGGAGTTAATTTCGTAGATAATCTCAACTGTAATGGAATAATGACAGTAGGATCATTAAGAGACGGCCCAGCACAAAAGAGACAAATTTTACCCTGGGAAAACCCAAACTTGGTAAAAACCCAACAATGTTTTCTTAGGAGAAATTGTTCAATTCAGCAAAAGTACAATTTGATTTTCAAGTAAAACTTGGTCAAACACACCAAAGAAACCACATAGGTCAAACCTGGTCAAATAGGCCAAAAATTTGGACTTCCTTCTGCTGCCTCAGAATCTGGTCAACCTCAGTCAACAAGGCCGAATTTCAGCCTCCTGTGGCGGCCTCAGAATCCAGTCAACCTGCCAAGAATCTTAGTCAAACTCTGCCCATAAATTTGGTTAACTCAGCCCAGAAGTACTTCGGTCAATGCAGGTCAAACTAGGCTGCTCCAGAAACTCGTGTTCCTTAGAAATCCTGCTGTTTGACTCATATATGTGATCAGAATAATAGATGGTGTGTTCATCCGAATCGGTCTCCAAATTAGGAGGTTGAGTAGGTATAAATAGTGTTCTAGTGGGGTGCCCAAGGGGCACGTCTCCTTGTGCTGGGCCGACCTGTGCTTTGGGTGTGACGTGACTTTTTGGAGGCAAATTAAATTCAAAATTCAGATTTAAATATCTACCTTTTGATTTCCTTTTAGGGCTGATTTGGAGTAGCTGAGAATACTGACCACAGCTACCCAAAAGATCAACAGATTTTATAGCGACACTTGAGTCTGCAATGGCAATTAAAGATTTTATTTCGAGTTCTTCTGTGAGGAGGATGCTTTTGAGAAGAACATAGACCTCGACTAGGTTTTTTGTAGATATTCCTACTTCCCAGGCAAAAATTATTTCCATTTTTCCTTTGGGATACGATATGATCCCTCCCTCAACTGCCACCTCTGGAATGTTAATTTTTAATATCAGGTCTGATTTATTTTTGTCAACAATTATTTTATACTCTGAAATTATTTCACCTAGTAATTTTTTTTCTGAAACTGCTGAAAATAAATATACCGGTATTTTACAAATTCATAAAATAGAATTTGCAGTGGAAATAAAACAGAAAATCAGCCACAGAATCAACAGAAATTTCTGCTCAAAAAATTCTCCTTTAATTTCAATTGTCTCAGGAAAATTAAGGCTCCCTTAAAGGGAAATTGACGTAGAATACAAAGAATATACAACACAATAGAACCTGATTTTCGCTCCCCTAGGAATTTCGGCCTCCTGAAGAATTCAGCCCACTGAAAAAAAATCACATCCCTTAATAACTCGGCCTCTCCACTTGCAAATCGCCCTCCTCTTCCTCTTCCTTCAACTGAATTCATGTTGCTCACACCTTTCTCTTCTCTTCAATCTTGAGTTTCTCACTCTCTTGAGAAAATCACTCTTTGAAAATGATTTGTTGTGCCTTCATCCTCTCCCTTAGGCCTTTCTTATAATTCATCTTGAGCTAAATCTTTAACCCCCAATCTCCAAAGTGATAGATGGAAAATATTAATTTCTAAGTGACTTAGATCAGTGGTAGAGATTTGCTATAATTCAATTAATTAAATTATTTATGCTTAGAGACAGCCCAATAGGCAACGTTAATCGATTAAATTAATTAATGTGCTTTTCCTAAGGTAGTCTTGGGAAAGAAATCATATTAATAATTTATTCCTCGTGAGCAAGCACCTAAAAAGGATTTTGGGCATCTTCTGCATGCTTGACACCTAGTCTATGTTAGTTTTTGTAGCATCGGAGGTGTTCTAGCTTCGAAACTTTGTGGAGAGGCTAAAACACAAGAGTTCTCCATAACTTAGAAATGGTTTCTGGAAGTTCCACCTAGAAGTGTCTCAATTAGATTATTACCATATTTTTTAAATATTTCTTAAGTCTAAACTTAGGAAAATATGTTAATTAATCAATCTTAATTGAGAAATGCGTGAATCATCTTGAAACTCAAACTGATTGATTGGGAAATAATCTCTTAGCCATTGATTAAGATTTAATCTTGGTCGTTGGAGTCCCAACAAAAGATTATAAGAAGTCGATGGGTAGATGGAGAACACACACTTGAGATTGATTTACTTGGAAAGTTCGATTTTCCTGAGGCAACAACAGTTGCAGGAAGAGATCGAGTCAGAGAAGGGAAGCAGAGATAGAGAGGCGCAAAGATAGTGATCCAGAGGAAGTTTTCCAGTTCTGGAGAGGCAACAGGAAGAGGCCGAAGTATTCCAAGTGAGGTAGCGCAGAGGATTGCACATGTAGCTTTAGAGGGAAATTCGATTTAGCTATGGGAAAATTTGATTCAACTTCCAGAGGTCGGAAAAGTCTTCTAGAAGGCTGGAGAATCGTTTCCAGCAGCAGAGAGAGGCATAACGACTCGATGAGAGGCAATTTTGGACTAGAGGTCAAAGGGTCTACGCAAACACTATGTAGATGATCCAGGAGGATGAGTTTTGACTACACAGGCAGCTTCAAAGGGAAATTCGATTTAGCTATGAGAAAATTCGTTTCAACTTCCAGAGGTCGGGAAGGTCTTCTAGAAGGCTAGAGAATCGTTTCCAGTAGCAGAGACAGGCATAACGACTCGATGAGAGGTAGTTTCGGACTAGAGGTCAAAGGGTCTACGCAAGCACTACGCAGATGATCCAGGAGGACGAGTTTTCTAAAGTAGATTTGTGTCAGGGTTACTTGTGGAGGAAGGGAAATTCCCTTAGATAATTTCGGCTAAATTTTCTTGTGGATTGTGAATTTTCGGCATCCAGATTGTACTCAAATTATTTCACTGCTGCTTAATAATTAAACCCTCAGCTGCTGCACCGATTTTCCCAAGTTACGTATTTCCTGGGACATTTGTCCAAAAATAATTGTGTCAATTTTTATGTGTGTTAGCATATTTCTTAGTTTCCAACGCTATTATTTTCCATAGTATTTTTGTGAAGATTGCAATGTGTTTATTTCGTTGTTGCTGTAACAATAAATTGCTAGTTTAATTAACAATTAGAAGAAATAATTCTAGTTGCTGCAATAAGATTTCAGTGGTGAAATTTTCACATGGTATCAGAGCGATTTTGATCAAACGGGGAAGCTCAGAAGTAAACGCAAAAATTCGTTGTTCAGAGGGAGCAGCAGGTTGAATTTTTGGAGGCTACGCAGAGCCTAAGTCAGGGAGTTTGAATTGTTGGGCAGATCGATTTTTAAGTGCATGTTGGCAGAAAAAATTCAGCGACAGAGGGAGACACAGTGCAATATTTTTGCTGGGCAGATCCCTTGTTTGGGCGTAGAAAGGTTTTGCAGCAATTTGCAGTAGCAAAATCAACGTCGGGTGGAAGAGAAACTCACACAGAGAGAATTTCTCTCGAAGGGTTTCTAGCCTAGAAATATGATTTTCCCAGTTGCAGTTGGCAGTTGCTGTAGACAGTTTTTTTAACTCCAGAAAGGAGTGCGAATAGTAGATTCAACAATTAAGTAGAAGAAGAGGGAGATTTTCAGATTCAGAGATGGCCACAACTGGGCTCAAAGATCAAGTTAAGTTGGAAGGAGCTTTCAACTATGTCATCTAAAAGGCTAGGATGTCCTTCCTACTGGATGAATATGGGCTGAAGTCCTATGCAGAGAATGTGGTGGCAGTTCCCCAAGACCCAAATCAGCTTGAAGGAGTACAGGAAAGAGATGGCAAAGGCGAAGTGGATGATCTTGGATGGAGTTCGAGATCGTATAGTCTCATATATGGCAAGCAAAGGAATGACCAAGGAGATGTGGGATGCTCTCTCCCAGCTATATCAGAGTACTTTTAAGCAGCGGAAGATGTTCCTTTAGGAGAAGTTGAGGAGCATCAAGATGCAGAAGGGCGAAATCGTAGAGGCCTTCGTCACTAGGATTCAGGAGGTCCATGATTAGCTTGCAGCTGTTGGGGAGGCACCTCAACCAACAAAGCTTGTTCGTTTGGCATTAAATAGTGTCTTAGAGGAGTGGCAAGTGTTTGTCCAAAGTATCTTGGGCAGAGACACATTGCCTAGATGGAACAGGATGTGGTCAGACCTACAACAAGAGGACTTGTGGCGAGCTTTGTTGAAGAGAAACACCAGCGGAAGCAACAACAAGGGCACGAAGGGTGAGAAGGAAGAGGAGAATGTGGCCCTAGCATCAAAGGGTCAACGGGAGAAGATGAATAAGAAGGACCTATCTAAGGTCAAGGGCTTCATGTGTGGCGAGTTTCGCCACTACCGTACGTAGTGTCCTCTTAGGAAGAAGGACGAGGAGGAGAAGCAGCCCCAAACGGCAACGTCAGCAGAGATAGACAAGCTGTCCTCCAAACTAGAGGAAGATTTTGCTATGCTTGCAGGCTGCAGCTATACCTCCAGGAGAGAGGTGGGGCGATATGGAGCTATAGTCCCAGAGTTGCAGAGTTTGAGCAGGGTCCATTGAGGTGTCCACATGGATCATTACCTTGCTACAGGGGCCCACAATATTTAGTGGCAAGATGGATCAGTGTTAGTGATTTAGTCAGATTTTGAGTGACAGTTGTAGACTAGTTGCAGTCAGGGGCTAAGGAGCGTTGTGTAGTGTTGACAACAGAGCAGGTGGCTTAGTGCACTACTGGCAGCAATGCAAATTCCCTAGTGAACCATGCAGAGTCTAGTAGAAGTCAGATACTCAAGAGACAAATGCAACACAGACAGTTGATTCAGTATTTTGGATGCTTATCAGTTGTAGAAGCAACAACAATAGATGAGCGGGAGTTTCTTTGCAGATGCAGAGTTGGTAGCAGTATAGTAGTGTTAGCAACATCACAAATGCATCATCAAAGTTGTGCAATGGTTGGTGGGCAGTGGCAGGGAGTCACAGGTGCCAGACATTAGCAGCGTGATAGAGGGTGATACAGAGATAGAGTGTTGTAGTGGTAGTGCAACACTAGAACACCTTCCTCGCTAAAAGGGAGTGTTAGATTTTGTAGCATCGTAGGTGTTCTAGTCTCAAAACTTTGTGGAGAGGCTAAAACACAGGAGTTCTCCATAACTTCGAAATCGTTTTTAAAAATTCCACCTAGAAGTGTCTCAATTAGATTATTAGCCTATTTTTAAATATTTCCAAGTCTAAACTTAGGAAAAGGGGTTAACCAATCAATATTAATTGAGAAATTTGTGAATCATCTAGAAACTCTCACGGATCTATTGGGAAATAATCTTAGCCATCGATTAAGATTTAATCTTGGTTGTTGGAGTCCGAACAAAAGATTATAAGAAGTAGTTGATGGGTAGAAGGATAACATACACACTTGAGATCGATTTCCTTGGAGAGTTCAATTTTTCTGAGGTAGTAGCAGTTGCCGAAAGAGTTCGAGCGAGAGAAGGGAAGTAGAGACAAAGAGGGGCAGGGACAGTCATCCGGAGGAAGTTTTCTAGCTCTGGAGAGGTGGCAGCAAGAGGCCGAGTTATTCCCAGTGAGGTAGCGCAGAGGACTGCGCAGGCAACTTCAGAAGGCAATTCGATTTAGTTGTGGGAAAATTTGATTAAGCTTCCAGAGGCCGGTAAAGTCTTCGAGAAGGCCGTAGAATCGTTTCCAGCAGCAAAGACATGCATAACGACTTGATGAGAGGTAGTTCCAAGCTAGATGTCAAAGGGTCTATGTAAGCATTGCGCAGAGGGTCTAGGAGGACGAGTTTTCTAGAAGCAAAGTTGTGCTAGGTTTGCTTGTGGAGGAAGGGAAACTCCCTTAGATAATTTCAGCCAAATTTTCTTGCTGTGGATTGCCAGTTTTCGACATCCAGATTGTACTCAGATTATTTCACTGCTGCTTAATAATTAAAACCCTCAGCGGCTGCACCAGTTTTCCAAGTTGGGTTTTTTTGGGGATATTTGTCCAAAAATAATTGTGTCAATTTTTATGTGTGTGTGCTAGCATATTTCTCAGTTTCCAGCAATATTATTTTCTGCAGTATTTTTGCGAGGATTGCAGTGTTTATTTCATTGTTTCCATAGCCAGAAACTGCTATTTTAATTAACAGTTAGAAGAAATAATTCCAGTTGCTGCAATAGGATTTCAGTAGTGAAATTTTCACTGTCTATGCAGAAGCACCTTTCTGAGCTATAAACATCAACATGGAGTGCTTTGTGTGTTGCAATGGCATCATATTTGAATATAATTTGGCAAACCTTGAGATTTCTTGAATCTGACATGGATGATGTTGAACTTTTGTTAACAAATAGGATGGCGTGTTGTAAGATTTTCAGGCCAATGATTTTTAGACTTTCAAATTCATGCATACTCAATTTTGTTAATTTTATTTAAAACTTTAACATTGATGGTAGATAATCTGGAAAGTTTAATAATGGTAAAAGTTAAGGCCAGCTACAGGACTATTTTGTCAATCTCCTATTCTTTAAAATTTAAGTATTATGCTCAGATTTTTAGAGTTCATTGATGTGTATTTTCAATTAGGTTGAATTTATTAACTTTTTGGAGCCTAACTTTTGTCATATATTCATATCTTGTCCCTGTGCCTATTCATGTATCCGTATTTCTTTCTGTTTTTTTTTTCTTCCGAAAGTGTCATGCTGCTGAGTTCTATCCTAATTCATTGAGGCTTTAATTAGTAGGGACTGGAACAGATCAGAATAAACAGAGACAGCTACACCATGTTGATTATGTTAGTTTCTTTGTATCATTCTTATGCTATTTTTAAATTGTTAAGGTGCTTGTCATAAGAGGTTTTACCTATATTGTGTTATGATCTTATAATTTGCTATTAAGGCCAGCAGTACTCAAGGAAACAGGTATAACTTAGTATTTAAACGTGAAGAATCATAATGCTTTTGGAAAAGAAGGAGAATAACTCTAGTGCTGGTGTTTTTGTCTTTTGAGATTGCTACCAAATTTGACACTGTTTGGTTCTATGTTTTTGATCAGGTTAGGATAGCTACACTTGAGGCTATCAATTCTGTTGTTTTATGTGGATTGCCAGCTGGCATTGTTCGAGATGTATTGGTTCCTGCTTTAAGGGTACTAGGGATGGATCGAACAATAGCAGTGCGTAAGGTATGTCGGCAAATATGCCTTATTTTTTATTTGGATTGCTAATATTACCTGCACTTTTAGATATTGTTTTGGGTGGGGAAGCTAAGTCATGAACGTTGAACATTGAGGTGGCTTATAAATAAATCCCATGGTCTAACGAGTTCTTGGTGAAACCTGATTCATTGAGGTTATCAAAGTCTTGGAGCAATCTCCATGGACAGCCTTGTTATGTGACACAACAGCAGTGGATTCATGGTGTTGTTGTTGTTGTTGTAGGGAAAGGAATTACACAAGTTTCCTTTGAGATGACACTTGTTCTTGATTTTCGTATCTCTAAACCTGATTATTTGCTGCCTTTTTAGTATCTGAAATCTTTTTGCTACACTCATCATTTGAATTGTTGTTAATATATAGTACACATCACATAGCAAGAAACAGAATTGGTATAGTCTTGGAGAAATGCAGGGTTATGCGAAAATTATAGGCATATATAGTATTATAGACACCTCCTATGTACTGGGTACTCGATATCATATTTTGCTCAGTAGTGTTCTTAGTTTTGCTTCCCTGTACAAAGTTGAGTTTGAAATTTGAACACTAAAGGCCGCTCCTGTGCATGTCTTAGGTCATAGGAAAGTGACAACATTGACAGGTCAATCCACATTATTTTCTTAGGCATCTTTGTTACTTGTTTCTTGGTCCTTTTATTTCTAGCTGGTCTGACATGACATCTCTCGTTTTGTGTCACCCCCACCTCTGGTCCAATATATCCTCATTCTCCTAGTTGATCCCACCTATTTCAACTACTCATAGATGGCCAACTGGGCAGGAGGCATCCCAAAATAGTACATGCAATGAGAATGAGCCATGGGAAAGAAGACTAAAATTTAAATGTTGATTACAGACTCAGGTTCGGACCTCATTCATGCCAAGCATTCATTTCAGAGTTTCAAGTAGAAAATTATATCTCTCTTTTGTTCCATAGCTTGAGCACATGGAGAAAAACTAGATGACCATAATAATGAGCCCATCCAGAGGTGCTTACTAAAAAACAGTTGAATGAGGCTTAGACCTGTAATCTTGTTCCTTTGTTTCTACTATTATTTGCTCTACCCTTCAGCTTCCACTAGAATCTTGTGAAATACATTTAAGCACAGAAAGAAACAAGCATGGATTAACTATTAAATTCAGGGGATGATTCTGGTATTTATATTGCAATTTTTTTTTATATATATACAGGGATGTGGCTTTCTAGTACTGATGTTTTTCAGAAATAACATGTTCACCAGCAGTGGTCTATGTTTTTCAAGAGGCTCTTTCTCCCTCTCATATATATTCTTGCACTTAGTATAGAATCTAGATTTTTGCACCATAAGTTTCCTATTAGCTTTTCAAAATTTTCCCTGACATGATAGGCAATTTGTAAGACAATGGAAATTTCTTTGAAATGCTTTTGTCACTGTATATTCTTCAAACTGTAAGTAGCCAACATGGACATTATTCCACTATATTACTTGTGGTACTCATATTATATGTTGGGACCTTGTTCTTTTATATTTGTTTCCTGAGCAAGCTATATTATCTGGGTTTTGTAAATGGCTAATGTTTATGTATTCTCTCAGACATTTTTTGTATATATTGCGGGATGGCTCGGATATAGAACTGATAACAAAGGCACAGAACACCTTCGGTGCAATGCAAATGTGGTGGATCCTAGAACTTATGCTCCACAGCTGCTTCCCTTGTTATTATTAGGTCTTTCAGACGAGTCTGCTGATATTGCAGAAATGACACTTAATTTAGTGGAAGGTGTTGGAGAAGTGTACCTGAAGTTTGATTACTCTAGTGAATATATGCATGCAAAGGTGTGTCTTCATGCGAAATACTGTGTTCACTTCTTTAAGTTAGCATCACTTTTTCTTCGAAAGAGACATTGTTTCTTACAGAAAACACATGTAGGATAATCTGGTTGAAAAGTCTGAGACCTTGTAATTTTGCTACTTGTACAAAAGTAAAAATCATACCATTTGCTGAAACTGTAGTTTCTTTTCTGTTTGCAAGTAATCCTGCTTAAAGAAATCTTCATGGTGAAAACATATTATGTAGCTGCAAATCTAGATGTTTTGAATTGAAAAGATTTTGTTAGACAACAAACAGAAAAATAGCCTGAAAATAGTGAGAGAAGTAGCTCCATGCCTTGTGAAATAGATATAAAAATGAATAAAAGCCACTTCAATGGGGCAATTTCTTTTTCTCAACAGAACAAATGTACAAGATGAGATGATTCTAAGTCTAGGTTTCCTTGGTATATAAAAGACAAAGGGTACAATTATAATTAAAGTGTCTAGCTGACAACGCTTCTTTGACATATAAATGTATTACGTAATAACTCAATTTCTGGGGCTTATCGTTGGTGTTTATGCTTAACATGGGGCTCTTTTTAGGGCATAACATTGCCCTCCCCTTGAAGCAAGTGTTTCCCTCAATGCTTGATCAGTTGCAGCTGTTTCTACATGAAGAATTCATCTTCCCATGTCAGTTCTTCTGCTGGTAGGTTCTTCTACTTGCTAAGGTACTTGATAATTGCTTAATTCCACAGCTGCTTAGTCTGGTTTCAAGGATTGTTTCCGGTTCTAGTATGGTTTTCCCTTCTTCATTAATTCTGACAAGTAGTTTGAATTGGGATCTTGTCACTGATTAACTTCTTTAAACAAGAAACATGGAAGATTGGATGTCTATGTGAAAATGGAGGCAACTATAATATATTGTCCATTCTTCCAATCCTCTGCAGCACCTTAGAGGTACCATAGTACTTGGGAGCCAAATTAATGTCCTCCTTTTGTTGCTTGAGGGACAATTACTTGTATGGTTGTAGCCCCAAAAATACCAAATCTCCAACTTCAAATTGCCTTTCATTGTGATGCTAACCTAATTTTAGTTTCATCCTATTTTGTGCTATAACCAAGTTTTCCTACATTAGTTTGAGAACTTCTCGTTGATGCTCTATTTGATTCTCCACATCTTGAACCTTTGCTTTCCTTCACAAAGGTGATGTGATGGAAGCAGGATGATATCCATAAAGTGCTATAAATGGGGACATTTCTGGTGATGCGTGGAAGGATGTGTTGTACTACCATTTTGTCAAGAGAAAACACTTCACCCATTTTGTTTATCTATCAACTGCAAAGCAAAAAAGACACTGTTATAGACACTTATTTACAATCTTATTTCTCCCATTGGATTGAGGATGGTAAGAGGAGTTGTGAAATAATTGACTGCCCAAACAAGAAAATAATTTAGTCAAAAAAATTCTAGTAAAAATTGGATATATATCACTTACAATAATCTTCCGGATTCCATGTCGCTTCTAAATTGCTTCCATGAAAGTTGCAGCTACTATATTTGCTTTAAAAGGATAAGTGACAGAGCAAAAATGGGCATATATTGTGAGTTGATTGACTACTACCATGATAACATTTGTTCCTTCAGACTTGGGCATATCTATCAATGTGGAAAAAGTCGAAGTCGGGATTAATTCGGCAAGGGTCCAAAAGTTGAAAAACTCATTAAAGCCGAGAGTTTTTTGAAAAAGTCGGCAAAATTAAAAAAAAAAAACACAAAAATATTCATTTTTTTTTTTTAACATCTAGAGTATCCACAACATCGAATCAATGCATTTCCACATAAACATGTAAAGAAAGCTAATATATAATATGTATATGAAGTCTAGTGCTACATCACATATCAAAATAGTGAATCAACTCCTAAATCTCGAGTCTTGTCTGAGTCTCAACTCTCAAGATTCGAAATATCAACAAAAAATATATTAAATGTATATCATGAGTCATCTAAAAGTCATAAAGTAATTAGTCACTGAGATCCTCTTCCCCTTTTACGGGAATAGGGAATGGCTTTTCCTTTTCCTCTAGAGGAAGAAGGCCCAACCCTTGGAAATACAAATGGAGTCAGTCGTCCTCTAGGAGCCGATGGAAGAGGTGGCCTCTGTCCTATACTGTTGCATCCCATCCTAGATGGTGTCACCCCCTCATCATCCTCAACTAGCTCTGCCTCCTGGCCCTGATGGTGCTCCTCCTCCTCTACCTCTGGCTCTCCCTCTCCTGCAACTGCTACCTCCTCTAGATCCACACCTAACCAATCCAGGATCGAGTCCATGATCGGCCTCTCAGTCTCGACCCTCCATGCAGCGGTGGTATCAATATTGTCCAATGAGATGGCTTCCACATCAGTAGGTGTCTGAAGTTGTCCCACCAAATGGGAGAAAAAAACAGAAGAAAATGATATCATTTTTGGCCTTTTTGGCCTCTTTAACCGCGACCTAGGAGGATGGCCTACTTTTTGGGTCGGCTCCCGATAAAATTGAGCATATAACGAATAAATCGTGATTTTTTCGTTTATGAAAAAGTCTACAAAATATCAGAGGATTAAATCGTTTTGTTGAAAAAATCGCAATTTTAGGATTTAATCCCGATTTTTTGCAGACTTTTTCCACACTGATATCTATAATAATATCCACTGAAACTTTTTCCCAATGTTGAGTTCGTATGGCTATTGGTTGTAGGAGCCCTCAGGTGTTAATTGTATCTCCCTTATTGCTTTGGTAGATCACACATTTGGCCATAAACTTTTGAACATTAGCTTTAAGACAGTCTTAGAAAAAATCCTTCTTGATCTTGTGGTAACTTGGTAAGTTTTCAAAAACCATGAATGTCCTCCTACAAGAGACGTGTGCAATTCCAGAAGGATCTTGTGTTCGAGTTTTGAATTTTTGCATAAGTATAAGCAATCTTGATACCACAACAAATAATTTTTCCACAAAAAATTATCTAATGCACTTGAGTCCTTTTGTAGGTGTTGAATGATCTTGCATACTATTGAAAATGTAGCAAGTAAAGGTCTTCTAGCTTGTGCCCTAGCCAATGAAGACATTGATTTGTCCTTCTCCAAGTATGAGTGCGAGCTCATGAGTTAGACTTTAGTTAGGATGAGTTAGTTCCAGTTGACTGGAATAATCATCAAGATAGCATGCGTAGAGTTGGAGCTTCAATTAAGTGAAATCCTCATCAGTTTGACTACAGAACGAGGTGGCAGTGACAAGCACAATATTAAAAATTGGAACTGGTGACCGGACCAATCCACCTAATAAATTGGGTTTCAAACCGGAACTGGTCAAACCGGGACTAGCTAGAACAAGAACCGGTTTTAAAAACACATGAAATAATTAATTTTTAATGAAAAAAACTATTTTAAAAATTTAAAACTACGATTCCAAATCAATTGACACAAAATATTCAAGGTTTTCTCATATATATACCATGTAAAGGTGAATATATCAAAATGGCATCATGTGTAATACATATCAACAACAAAATATATAATCAATGAGGCTCTAAATGGCCTCTAGAGTCCAAAACCCAAGCCTACAAGCTATGAGGTCACTGTTCTACTACAAGTTTGCATATATGATATTAGTGATCAACATTATCACTTGAAAGTTGAAACTTTTCATTGTGATCAAACTTAGTTGGTTGAGTCTTGACTCCCAAACTTTGCAACTGCTTGAGTCACAAAATTCTTTGCTGGTTCAGTGACTTGAGTCCCAAACTTCCCTATCACTTCATTTGGTGCTCCACATGGCTTTACATGGCCTCCTATACTAGCCAAGTGTTGTTTGAACCTGTTACTACCCCCTCCTTCAATTGATTTTTGGCAATATTTGTGGATCATTTTGCCATCAACCATATCACAATGAGCTCATGCACTATCCTTGTCTTTTGGAGGCATGGTGGCTATTATTTAGCTCAAACTCTCTGTTGTTCCACCACCACAACAAAAACTCAACACTCTCCAAGCTCACAATGAAGCTAAAAGAAAAACTTTAAATGAGATGTGTGAGGCAAATGAGAGGGGAGACCTCCTTTTATTGGCTTGGAGTGGCTCTTTCCCTCCAAGGCAAATAACCCTTATTTTCCCTCCAAACCATCTCATAAGCTTCCAAGAATGCCTCTGATGGGTCCACGACCGACCTACCAATGAACCAACTAGTTTATGACAGAACCGATCGGCATATGGGAAAACCAACCGATTCCGTCATAAACCGGTCGATTTATGTTCGGTTTGTCTAAAAAAGGGACGAATGAGGGCTATTGACCAGTTTAGTTGGTTTGGCCAATGAATTGACCAGTTTCCAGTTCAAACTGACCAATTTTTAATACTATGGCTACAAGTTCAATTAGGACGAATTAGTCTTCAATCTTGATTGAAGGAAGAGCAAGTTATTCTCCAGTGTTGATTGGAGAGAGAATGAGTTAAGAACTCCAGTGGTGATTGGATAAAGGAGGAGAAGAATTCTTAGTTAGGTCTCAATCAAAACTCGACTTTTAAAATAGAATTAGGCCTCCTTGCATGTTCAAATTGGGTCTATAAAGAGGAGGACGAAGGAACAAGAAATTATAGTTTTGTGCACAAGGTTTGTGGGATATGACAGGTCACGAGTGCGTGAGAGTGGAAGGAACAAAGTTCATTCTTAAAGTCAACTACTCCAAAAGACTTGGAATATGTAGATCCCCATTGAGATACAAGAATATATATTAAAATGTATGAATAAGAATGATGTTACAAATGAGAGTGAGGGGCCTGCTTATATACTAGGTAGGTGCCTCTTCATGGAGAGTCATGTCCTATTTAGATATTCCTCTTCATCCAATTTACTAATTAACTAATCATTATTACAATTATCATCATTATTTATATTTAATATATTTTATTCATAACATTGCCTTCCTCTTCAAAAACCTTTGTCCTCAAAGCTTGCTGATGAAAAGGCTTGATCTTTTTTTGTCTTCTTGTTTCAGAACTGTCATCTTCGTTGATACAAGTTGATATGATCCTCTAAGTGATAAACAAAAATGTCGCACTGAGAAGGGACCGAACCATCCTAGATTAATCTTTCGTGGAATCTTGCGGTGATTGGAAACTCGTGATGAATTGTTATCACATGAGTGGATTGCACTGACATTAGCATTCTTTGGAACATCAATTTGTTGTTGTTGTTTTAAATACGTAGCTTGATTGAGTTGTCTACTCGTGATTCAGATGTCAATAAGGAATTTTAGTGATTTGATTTTCTCTTATCTTGTTTGTGTCGTTTTCTTCATTTATTTGAAGCACATGATTTCCTTTAGTTATGGAAATTGAATGGTTAATTTCTAGATCTTCACTTGAATCTTTTGTTGTTGGAACTGCAACTTTTGAGTACATCTTTACTTCAAGTAGTTTGTCCTCTTCTTGAGTTGTGTTGTTGACTGGATTGGTATTTGTTGTCTTTTTGTCAACTTGAATTTCTACATTTGATGCTTCCTTCTCGTTAAGTTGTTGTACCTTGTCTTCTAATGACTTCTTGTCCTTCTTAAGCTTCATAATTTGCATCAATAATTTTTCATTATGGTCTTTAAGCCGAGAGACTGCTTCATTTTTGTCAGTGGTGATCTTGTCGATTTCTCTTTGCATATTTTGTAGTATTTTTTACCTTCTCGATTTTTTTTTTTGAAATATATTGTATGTCTTCTGGTGTCACTGAATTTTGCTTCAGTGCAACATCCTGGAGTGTTATGTTCTTCTTCTTGTAGGAAAATGTTAAAAACTTCTTTTTCATATTCAAGATGAAGGATCCTAGAGTGTCCATCAAGGGTGAACCCAAAATAAGGTCACCTTGATTGCTCCATAAGGTTTGAACAGAGAATTGCGATATCAGTGGATAATCCTCAATGTTTAACTGTAAATTGGTTATGTCATATTTTTTGTTGCCAAAACAGTCCAATTTTTCGATTATATTTGACTCTGGAATCACAAACTGGTTTGCGATTTTAGGTGTTATATAATTTTTATCTTCGGCAGGTGAGATAGCAATAGTGACATCTTTCCCCGCAGTAGACCCTTTAATTCTAAATAGCACTGAAGCATAACTACGTGAAGTTTCTGGAAATCTTCCTTCCTTCAATTCCGAATTAGGCTCCATTTGTGTTTATCGTGGTGAACTTAGGGTCTTAAAAATAGCCCCTTTAATCCTTCAAAACTTTTGAATTCAGCTTAGAGTTTTAAAAGTAATCCTTGTAATTCCTATGCTATTTTCGTCTATAATATTACCCTTTTCTTTATATGTAAACCTTCACTTGTTGAATCTTAAAAAATTCTTTTTATATGTTTTTGACTTGGACTTTTCTCTTTTCTTTATATTTTTTAAAATATTCTTGTTCTTTTATATTAACCTTCAAATATATATAATACTCTTATTTATTTATTTTTCTTCTTTAAAAATCGCCAAGGGCCTCTGATGAACTCAGCAACAGAGAAACTCCAAAAGTTTGCAGCGAAATGCTTCAATGACGACGAAGTTGACGAATTTCAATGGTCAAAGACTTGGATCGGAGAACGAGCTCTGTGCAGCGGTTGAGCGGCCAGAGGATCGAACTGCTCTAATACCAAATGAAAGGAACAAAGTTCGTTCTTCAAGTTAAATATTCCAGAAGACTTGGAATTTGTAGATCTCCATTCAGATACAATAATATATATTAAAATGTATGAATAATAATGATGTTACAAATGAGAGTGAGGGGCTTGATTATATACTAGGCAGGTGCCTCTTTATGGAGAGCCATGTCCCTTTTAAACATGCCTCTTCAACCTAATTACTAATTAACTAATCATTATTACAATTATCATCATTATTTGTATTTAATATATTTTATTCATAACGGAGTGTATCCTTGATTGTAGAGAGCATAGATCTTGTGGCCTAAGAAACAAGAGATCACAAGTGTGCTAGAATTTAGGAAATTCGCTGTGCATAGTCTTAAGGTGCTAGTGTCCTAAGAAATAGGAAGCAGGAAGTGCACAAGGAAATAGGCAGATTTATGTGAGAATTTAGGGGCCTCATGTGCGCTAGGAAATAGGGACCTAGTGTGCAAGGATTTAGGAGGCTTCTAGCGTGCAAAGATCAAGGAGAAAAAGAGTAGGTTTTGCACAGCAAGTCAAGGAGGCAACATAGGATCAATTGCGTGCTAGAGGGCCGAGATCAAGTAGTGATCAAGACAACCCGAGTTCAATTGTATCAGCTGAAATTTGTAAGAAGTGTTGAAAAATCAAGATGCTTAAGATTAGGGAAGATTTCTCTTACTTGATTATTACTTGTGAATGTTTGTTTGCTTCTTATTAAATTTTATGTTCTCTTCTTCAACAAGCAATTACCAAAAATACAAAACATGGAGATCACAAGAGACGAAGAGCACAAGAAATTAAGCTCCAAAATAGGGCCAAAACCCACAAAGGGGAAACCCAAGAAATTCTTTTCTTACAGATCTAGATCAAAGTGAGATATCCAAGACTGAAGACTAAGACCAAGACTGCCACAAAGACCTAAGTCAACTGTCCTCCAAGCCATCTCCAACAAGTTATAGTCAACAAAAGTCAACGCTGGACAAATCTATGAATTTTGGTCAATCCCTGAAATTTCAGCCCCTAAAATTTTGACACTGTATCAACCTTAGAAAACTGCAGAAAGTACTCACACGTGTGAACAAAATTGGGGCATAAATGAATTCATCTTCTCTCTCCTTTGGCCTCCTCTCTCCTTTGACTTCACTGGTTTTCTTCTTATCTTGGCACAAAAATCGATGTGGATGATAATTGATCAAATGAGGTTGAATTGCCTTGTATTTATACATGTCCAGGAGGTCGAGTAACTGCCTTTTTAGATCGACTTGGTATTGTGGATGACAAATTGTCCTTTTTGACTCAATAAAAAATCTTTTTCTTTTTCTTTACAAAAGTCCAAATGGGACTTTGACTCAATTACATTACTTTGACTCATAATAAATTTTTCTTTTGACACTAAGCATGAAGAACATGCTTTGACTAGAAAAATAAACAATAATAATAAATGAATATAATAATTGCGACAATAGTGGATTTTAATTTAATATGAAGACCAACACTAGTTACATTTTCAACAAGAAGAAGCATAACACTTTCTCATAGAGGCATATTGCTTTGTAATCGATCTAATTACTCAAGAACAATCAACAAAATTTCACATCAAGGAAGCAAGTACTCCTTATTGGGTTTCTTGAGAAAACAAGTGTGTTAATTTGTGTGCATGTGCTTTTTATCTTTGGTGTTTTTATTCTGCTACTTAAGAATTTTTAAGAAACTTTGTATCTTGGTGAAAGTAAATTAGTTTTCAGTTAATTATCTAAGTAGTAGCAGAGTTTCATGGAAATCTAACACATACCTTCTGATCTTTCTTCCATTTTATTCTTACATCCTCCACCCAATCCAATTGTTGAATAGAAATAGCACATTGTAAACCTTTAGCGTCTTCCTCTCTTGTTGAATGTGCAGTTGCCACAATATTTTGTTTTCCTTTTGTAAATATTGTCAAAGTAATAACCTAGCATCTTTGTAACCCATTTTTTTAGCTCTTTTGAAGATAATCGTTGTTCCAATAAGTATTTCAAATTATCATGATTTTCTTTTACTTTGGAGTGTATTTCTATTAGGTGAGGGCACCATTTCTTAACTGCATGTAGTATGTCCCGTTGCTGCAAAATCTTGCACCTTGGTGCAAAGGCTCACTAGGCAAGGGAGACACACAACAATATAAGGGAGTTACCACTATCACCTCAACAACTACCCATCTTTTATTTCTTAAGTTTTTGTAGTTTTGGAAGGTCTTCTACATAGGCTTGGTGTCTTAGGCTCTTAGCATGTAGAAGATATTTTAGTGCCCCTTTAGGTGCTTGCTTGGTGGAGTAGGTGATATTATGGGAGAGGTGAAGACACATTTGTGGAGGAAGCAATTTTATCTAGAGTGAGAGGCTCAACTAGACTAAAGGGAAGTGAGGAGAAGTGCAGTAGTGAATTTCAGGAGAAATTCAAGGAGGTCAAGTTTTGGAAAGAGGGAGGCCAAATTGTTGAAGTCGAATTATCTAGGGAGGTCGATTTCTCTAGTGTGTAGGGGCCGTACGAGATAGGGAGGTCGATTTGTTGGTGAGACGGGTTAATTCTCCAGCGCTAATTTGCTTCCAATGGTTAGATTTCTAGAGGTTAAATTCTTTGAGGCCGATTTTCCCAGTCGGGTTCAGTTTCTAGGTGTCCAACAATTGTATTTTTCTATGTATTCTATGTGGGTCTAACCAATTTTTTTTTCGAGAAATTTAATGAAGATTGTGTTAGGTGTAAATTTGTTGTTGTGGTGTGATTGATCTCTTCATTTTATTTCTATTGCATTTTTCAAGTTAATATACCAGTGTGTTTATTTTTGGGAAGTTCAAAAATATTTGTGATAGATATTTTCTAGGGTTTCTAATAAATTGTTGATGTAAAATAAATCAAATCTAGTATGAGACATTATTTTAATGGTGACAAGCAACCACTGCAAGGGAGGCTTCTTTGTAGGACTTGGGGATTAAATGACCCTAGAAAGGCTAAAGGTAAGTACACCACAAGGATCCTGCAAACTAGATCCGCTAACTCAAGTTTATGAAGGTTGGAGTAATGTGGAGATTGAGTAAAAAGAAAGCAATAAGGTTCCTAAGGCCTATGGGTCAATCCTAAATTTATCCAAACCAAACATGTATCAAATAGAGTCTTGAAACATGCCTAAAACTTGCAAGACACTTGGCTGCTCTAAACTATGTCAAAATCCGCAAGTTTGGACAAAAAATAAGACTTAACAATTGTTAATTTTTGGTAGCATTGGAAGTGCCCTAGCCTTGAAAATTGGTGGAGAGGCTAAGGCACATGAGTTCTAAAGAACCCATAAACCGTTTGGTGAAATTCCACCCGGATTGTATTTTATTAAAATAATTAATATTTTTAATGGTGTTCCTAAGTCTAAACTTAGGGAAATTAAAATATTAATGGGTATTAATCAAAATATGGGTGAGAATGCAGATTAAGTTATGTTTTAATGTTAGCCGTTGATTAGAGACTTAATCTCGGTTGTTGAAGACTCAACAAGAAAAGTATAAAATGGAGGGCTGGGGTTCATTTGGAAACACACACGGAGAGAACGAATTGATCTAGAGTTTGATTTCTAGGGCTAGGAAGCTAGAAATTCGAACTAAGTGATCATTCAGCAGTAGAGGGGCAGTGAGAATCCGGGAGAAGGACTTTCCAGAGAATACTGACAGAGAGGTGGAGAGCTTGCAGAGAGGCAATGCAGTAGCCGGGAGAGCTGACGCTGGGCTAGTCTAGGCCCATGCAGTCTTGTCGTAGAGCCAGGAGGGCTAGCGCAGAGCAGAAAAGATGTCTGTCACGCAGAATCTAGAACTGCCAGGAACAACCAGAACTGTTGGAATCGCCGGGAGAGTCAACGCAGAGGGTAGAGAAGCTGATGTAGGGCTGACGCAGAGCCTGAAAGGCTGATGTTAGAGCCTATGCAGGGCTAGCGCAGAAATAGCCGGGGTTAGCCAGTCTTGTGTCGGATCAGCTGGAATTCTACCGGGTGAAGTGAGGTAAAACTCACTTAGATTTTCCGCTAGTATTTTCTCTGTAAAGGATTGATAGATGAGCATCCTAGATTTGTATTTAGATGTTTTTCCTGCATAATAATAAACCCTCAGAACTGCTGCACCGATTTTCCTGCATTGGGTTTTTCTGGGACTATTGTGTCCAAAAATAAGTGTGTCCTATGTATCTTGTTCTTCTGTTTGTTTTCTGTTTCATGAGATCAAATATTTAATTAGTGTAGGCTGTAGAAGTAAGTTGCTGCAGTATTCAGAAGAATTACTTTATGAATGTAATTAAAAAATCAAGTAGGTGAAGTAGATTCAGATTTTCTGAGCAATGAGGCCAAAAGCTGCACTTGGCAGCAATTCAAATCCCCTTGAAGGGATTGCGCAGTCTTTACCGAGAAGCAGATCCCAGGAAATCTCTCTCTGAGTGAGACGGAAGAGAGGTATGATTTCCAGTTCGTGAGTTAGCAAAGGCAGAGGGAGTGACGTAGAGCCCCAGCGCAGTGCTTGAAGGGCATAGTTTCTGCCAGGGCAGAAATCCACTGGAAAAGAACGAAGACACGTAGAAGGGGAATTTTCTCCTCAGAGAAGTTTCCGCTAGAAAGTTCAAATTTCTCACTTGCTGAGCAGTGCTAAGTAGTGACTAGAGGAGTCAGTTCGACAGTTGTGTGAGATTACATTGCATGGGCTTAGAGATCAGGACAGGTTGGAAGGAGCTTCCAACTATCTCATATGGAAGACCAAAATCTTAGTTGTTTTGGAGGAATATGATCCCAAGGCCTACGTCAATAGTGTTGTAGTTGTTCCTGTTGACAACGATCATAAGAAGAAACACAAGGCCGAGCAGGGGAAGGCAAAGAGACTCGTTTTTGATGGAGTTCGAGATCATGTGGTCTCACACTTGCAGGGCAAGAATACAACCTGAGAGATGTGGGAAGCCTTGTCTTCTCTATATGAAGGCTCTTCCGAACAACGGATGATGTATTTGGAGTAGAAGTTGCAGCGGACCTTGATGTAGAAAGGAGAAGGGGTGAACCTCTATCTTCAATGTCTTTAGGACACTAGAGACTAACTTGCTGCAGTGGGGTCCACTTAGTGAACCGCACTTGTGAGGATAGCCCTAAATGGAGTCTTGGATGAATGGCAACTTTTCGTCCAAAGCATATTGGGTAGAGAAAAACTACCTTCATGGTAGTTCTTGTGGCCGGCTCTTCAACATGAGCAATTAAGGAGGGACCTAGTGAAGGTTAACCTCACTGGCAGTAGTCGGAGTGGCACAAAGACGAAGGAGGAGGAGGAGAACACAACTCTAGCATCAAAGGGATAGTAAAAGTCGAAGCAAAAGAAAGACATTTCGAAGGAGAAATGTTTAAGTTGTGGCGAGATGGGCTACTATGCATCCTAATGTCCTTTGAAGAAAAACGACAAGGATGAGAAATATGACCCTAAGGCTGCTTCAACAAAGATTGACGAGGATGATTTTGCCATGAGTGCCCATGTATCTCTAGGAGGGAGATGGGGCATTATTGAGTTGTTGTTCGGAGGACTACATGTGGGCAGGAACCTTCAGGAGTCCACCTCTTTGATCAATTCCTTGCTACGGGAGCCCAAGATTTAGCAGTAGCGAGATGGACTTAGTGTTAGATGATGCAGTGGATTGTTTGGAGGACATATGCAGTAGCTTGGGGACCACAAACTGATCAGTGTATAGCAAGGTTGGTAGTAGTGCAGTTGGCACAGTGCAAAAGTCAATAACAATGCAAAAGATTCAGAGGGTCAGAGACTAGTAGTAGTCAAATTCCAACATTCATTGTATTATGTTGAACACAGTTAAGTTAAGCTACTTTTGGATGTTTTTCAGTTGCTTCTCTTAGCAATTGAGTTGAAGTACGGATGCAGTGTTAGCAGTGGCAGTGCTAGTAGCATAACAGATGCAACGTTGATGGAGTTGTAGTACAGATGCAACAGTGGCAGTGGCAGTGTCATGGGCAACAATACAGTAGCAACAACAACACAGTGTTGGTGACAGCAGTAGTGCAAAAAGGAGGTGCTTCAGAAACAGAGCAACATGCAGGTGGATATTGTTGATAAAGCACTTTCCTTGCTAAGAGGGAGTGTTAGTTTTTGGTAGCATTGGAAGTGCTCTAGCCTTGAAAATTGGTGGAGAGGCTAAGGCACATGAGTTCTAAAGAACCTAGAAACTGTTTGGTGAAATTCCACCCGGATTGTGTTTTATTAAAATAATTAATATTTTTAATCAGGTTCCTAAGTCTAAACTTAGGGTAATTAAAATATTAATGGGTATTAATCAAAATATGGGTGAGGATGATCTGGAAGGCGGATCAAGTCATGTTTTAATCTTAGCTGTTGATTAGAGACTTAATCTCGGCTGTTGAAGACTCAACAGGAAAAGTATTAAATGGAGGCGTGGGGTTCATTTGGAAACGCACACGGAGAGAACGAATTGATCTAGAGTTTGATTTCTGGGGCTAGGAAGCTGAGAAATTTGAACTAAGTGATCATTCAGCAGTAGAGGGGCAGTGAGAATCCGAGAGAAGGACTTTCCAGAGAATATTGACAGAGAGGCGGAGAGAGCTTGCAGAGACACAGAGCCAGGAGCGCCCACACAACCCTGACACAGAGCGAAGAGGGCCAGTGTAGAGCAGAAAAGCTCCCTGTCACACCAAATCTAGAGCTAACGGGAACAACCAGAACTGCCGAAACAACGGGAGAGACGATGCAAAGGGCAAAGAAGATGACGCAAGGCTGACACAGAGCTTGAAAGGCTGATGTAGAGCCTACATAGGGCCAATGTAGTGTTGGCATTATGTTTTTGGAATGGTTATATGTTACAGATGTTGTACTTGATGGCAACACCCATGGCATGGCTCTCAATATGATGAGAATTAAAAAAAAAAAAAGTTTATTTCATGTGGAGAAAAGCTCACGGAATTTTATCCAGAGAAAAGTTTATCTCATTTGGGAAAACTTACCTTTGGTCCATGGTAGTTAGTCCTTGGAATTTGAACCTATGGAGAAAAATTTATTTCATGTGGGAAAACTTACCTTTGGTCCATGGTAGTTAGT